>OU503041.1:8555158-8568953 GCA_912172775.2 Fraxinus pennsylvanica | reverse complement strand
AAAATAAGCAAAAGTTGACAAATTTGGAGAAATGGCTAAATTGTAAGGGATCCAAAGTTCGGGGACTAAAATGTAAATACTTAAAAGCTGTGCCGAATCTCACGATGAAGATTTGAGAGTGCTCGGAGTCTATTGGATAAAGGAAGACGTCAAGATGATCAAATTTAGTCAAAAGATGACCACAAATCAATTTTCATTCGAAAAGTTATGCTCCGGTGTTTTAGTCTCATATTGAGACCTATTTTTGGCATGGAAAGTGATCGAATTGGAGAATGATGTCTGAATCAAAGTTTTAGCCAGATGAGTTAGCTTTTCAACGCATTTTGAATCGCCTCAATCGGACATCGGAATACAAAGTTATGATAAAAAAAAAAATGAAGGAAGGTGCGCTGCCTGTTTAAAATAAGAAATTTCGTTACATAGTCCGTTAAAACAACAAATTCTATTAGTAAAAGGCAATTTTGTTCTTTAAGACAATGTATCGGTGAAAATTATATATCTTCTATAAAAGGTTTTTTTTTATAGTATTTTCACAAATTTATTTCCAAAAATCTACATCTCCTGTTGTAAGTTAAAAGTAGGATAACTATGCCTTTGTTTGGTTTCTTTTGCTAAAATTTTACTTCAAAATTAAACATATATTTTAAAAAATTTGTAGAAACTTCACATTTTCTCACACTTGGATCCCCGTTCTTTATGTTTTGACAGATGGGTTCCAAAACTATCATAATTGTTGCATGTCAGAATGAACAAAAGGAAACCGTCCAAGCTTCCGTCAAATCCTCACTTGCAATGCACGTGTCCCATTCAAGCACAGAGTATTTTCATCTACTCCGTAAATAAGGTCCATACTCCCAAACGATCAATGATCTCTCACTTTTCACACGATCGTTGGTTTCAAACCTTTCTGTCTACTCTCAATATTCAAAATTTTTCATAAATTTCAAAATTGCAACTATATTGATAACCATGTAAAACTTGAGGATTTTTTTCGCAATTTTAACTTTCAGAGAACATTGTGAAGGTTATTCATATTTTGAGTTTATATATTGTTTGAAAAGCCAATTCGAAATGGAAAATTCTATGTGTACATAATTTGGATACATAATGA
Organism: Fraxinus pennsylvanica; assembly: GCA_912172775.2. Lineage (NCBI taxonomy): Eukaryota > Viridiplantae > Streptophyta > Magnoliopsida > Lamiales > Oleaceae > Fraxinus > Fraxinus pennsylvanica. The sequence continues at coordinate 8,567,842 of OU503041.1, read as the reverse complement.
TGTCCATAATATGATGTGGACAAAATTCCATTGTTGATGTGAAAATGTGAAATTTGAATTGAAGGTTGGATCCAGTGCCACGTGTAATTATAGACACCATTATGTGTAACATTATGTTCTTGTAGCACTTCTCATTCGAAATACATCTCCCAATAAACAAGGTTGTTCCACCCTATGGTATGGTGGTGTTTTATTGTCTTTATTTACTTTCATTGGCCATTTATTCCATTTTAAGTTTTGCAGAACCGGATTCGATGTTCTTCGCATCAAAGTTCACCATGCAGAAATGTTTTCTATAGAATGTCCAATGAGTCGAAATATATCAAGGAGGTGTGGTTGACATGGTTACATTTTCTAGGTCTAAATTACATTCAGTTATTTTCTTCGGGTATACTTTGCCAATGGAGTACAGATATAAGATATGTAACATGTCGTTGACAAATGTGTTAGTTAACATCTGTACTCATCATAATATAGTGTGTATGCTGGAAAACATGCACAACTCTAAGATAGTTGAGATATATCTAGTGCCCCATGTTTCCATCCTACATTTGCTGCAGGATTACTCGATTGATGTTCTCTGAAACTAATTCGAACCAAGCCATTAAGAGTGGAGTTGTAGACACATAAGAAATGATGAAGAACATAGGGTAGAATCAGAGGCACTAAGGGTGGAGATAGATAATGGGACTGGTTAGACATGACAGGAGAGAAATGGGATGAATTTATGCTACATGAATGGGGTGATCAAGTTGTAGAAATGGGGCATATGTAGACGAGTTGAGATTTGCTATCCAAATTTTGGGAAAGATCTTGGGAATTCGAGCAATGAACACCATGGCTCTGTTGAAGTGACAAATCATTTTGAGTTTGATCTAATTAGATAATAATAGTAATGAGTTCGAAGATTTAGATCTTGAACATGTTGGTCAGCAAGATGGTTTTCCAAACCATTTTAAGTTTGTCTTTGAGCAACCTAATATTCAAAGAGGCAACGAGACAGACTATCGTGACTCGGATGATCTGCAAAGTCTTAATAGTGAAGATGACTATGATGTCCAAACTTGAAATAGAGTGCAACAATTCAATAGAGAACTTGACACGAATGAAGTCAATTTCACATTTAGCAACTTCAAGGGCTCAAAGGAAGAAAGAAATGGATAGAATGAGAGCAGAAAAAGAAGAGGCATATAAATGGCTGATGAGAAAAACTTCTAGCTAATGGAGTAAGTCACATTTTTGTGATCTATCCAAGTATGATATTCTGCTTAATAATCTTTGAGAAGCATTCAACAAGTCAATTCTTCCAGAAAGGGGCAAGCTAATTATCACCTTGCTAGAACACATTAGGTGCCAACTGATGACTAGGATAGTTGCAAAGAGACTGTTTGTTGAGAAATGGGAAAATCCTGTTCGTCTAGGGATATTTAAGATAGTGGGGAAGACTCGGAAAGATTCAAGATTGTGTGGTCCAAAATGGGTCACGGCAAAGTAATTTCAAGTACGACATACTAATCAAGAATAGATTATTCTGTTGATTTGAATAAGATTTGTGCTAGTCGAATATTCGGGTTTATCTTGTGATCATGCATTTGGTTGAACAACTGATAGACAGTTAAGACATGTACAAATACCATGATGCCTACATCATTGGGCATATGATTGGAGCTTAAAATTGGGTTGATAAGGACCACCATCCAACGAACCGCAGCCTACTTACAAAAGTGATGACTTCGATAAAATTTCTAACTATGCCTCATAGAGCTACACCAATGCAACTTCAACAAATTTTGAAAAGCATAAGAGTTGATGGTTCCAAACGTTATTAAAAAACAAAACAAGGACCACCTACTGCTACTCAAATAGGAAATATCTCACTTGCCTAGAAGGTTAATTGTTTGTTATTTAAATATAAGGTTAAAATTATCCTTTTATCAATTTAGTCCATGTTTGGTAGTGATTAAAATCCAGATTTTAATTTAATTCATAGTTAATAATTTATTTTAACCACATACTTCATGAGATCCACAACTTTTCAACTACACATTTTATTAACTTTTATTAAAATTTACTAAAAATTTAATTTTAATCTCCACCAAACAAATGTTTAATCTTTCATTGGGGGCTAAATTTTGACAAAAATAAAAAAGCATGCTCTTTTTAAAATATTGGGAGGACATCAAAGGATGTCCTTTTTTTATAAGCCAGAGAAAAGTATAGATCAAATTAGATATCAAAAAAACTACTTAAAAATAAATTCTTTAAACTTATCCAACCACGTAAAGTTACCTTGGGCCATGAATATTAACCTATTAACACACTGTGTAACCATGAATTTAGCCACTTTGATCTACGGGGTACTTTTAAAATTGACCCGATCAAAAGGTCATATTTTCAATTTGACTTTTCAACTTATTCATATTTTCACAATGACCTATTTAATAACAAAAGACAAAAACGTCCTTAATTATATAAAACAATTACAAAATATTATTTTGTTTAATAGACAATACTATTATTTAATTAACAAATAAAAATCAAACATTCCCTACGTAAAATTTCAAAATCAACAAACTTTTGTTATCTGTTGATTTCAACACAGATAAAAACTCTCTCATCTTTCATCTGTTTCAATCTTAAAATCCGAAAATTTTATCAAACCCTGAAGCCTGATTTTTTTTTTATATCAATCGTTTCGAATCGGTAAGTATATTTACGTATGTTTAATTTCATTTTCATTAAATAAAAATCGTTAAATTTATTTCGATATAGATAGTTAATGTAGATGAATTTTTTTAATCGATCTATAATTTTTTTAAAACATGAACGAGAAAAAAATTTATCGGCATCTTTCAAACTAAATGGATCTGATGAGAAACCGCCAGTCGACTCTTTAAACATCCAGCCAGCTGTTTAAATAGCCAGCAGACAGCCGACTGTTTTGGTTGTTTCGTCTTTTTTTTTTTTTTAATTCTTGTTAAAAGTCAAATTTTCGACTATATATTTTCTTAAAATCTATTTTGGCTGTTTCGCCGTTTTTAAATTCCTGCTAAAAATTGAATTTTCGACTATGTATTTTCTTTAAAAAATTATGTTTCTTCTTGTAAATATGGTTGTAATGGCAGTTTGTTACTTTAGTGACTTCGAATTAGATGAAAAAAATCAATGAGTATGGAGATTGACAACCGATAAACGTGGTGGTACTCCAATTTCCATAACGGAGAGTACAACATATGCAAGAATATACAATGAATTACAAAACGAGCAGAATGTCGATCCCCCTCAATACGATATGGAACTGAGATTTCGATTCAAGGATGATTCTTCTATTCCGATTCCACCTATGCGGTTACTTGTGATGAAGAAGTGAATTATCCATTTGAATTGAACAAAATGTACAGGACTCCTCTTTAGGTGACTTTAGTGAGGAATGATGTCGCCGAAGTTGAACACAAAGATTCGGATTGATGGGATTACACTGCCAATAATTTTTAGGACATGGTGGACATAGCTCGTGAGGATGATGTGGTTATTCTCGAGCCAGTTGTTCCTCATCGTAACCTCACTATTACACACAGAATTCCGTCAGTAGTTCACAACAACGAGAATGATAATGAATTTACAAATGAGGATTTGATTACTTTATCCCATTAAAGAAATAAGTTGGGTGAGAGCACAGGGCTGGAACGAGTGGACCCTCATCTAATTCTTTGCGTATGGTTCCAGATTATGAGGATTTGTAAGTCGATCAACTGTTTGAAACAAAAAAAGATTTGTAGGAAGCCGCGCATCGAATTGCACTGAAATACAATTTCGAGTTCAAAGTTAAGAAATCAAACAAGTCATTGTTGATGATTGCCTGCATCGACGACAGTTTCCATTGGCGTTTGCGAGTGACGAAAATGGATATAAACAATTTCTTTGTAGTTCGCAAGTATTCACGGGAACATACTTGCAAAATGAGAGTTCATCGAAATGGTTATAGGCAAGCTCGAGCATGTTTTATTGGTCGACAGATAATGCACAAGTATCAAAGCTCACGGACGATTTACAGACCTTCGGACGTCATTAACTACATCCGTCAAGATTACAGAGTCATCATAAGCTACCAAAGGCCAAAGAATGTGCATTTGAGGATTTAATGGGTTCGACCAAGGAGAGCTATGCTAAATTGGTCAGGTATTACCATAACATGAGTACAACTAATCCTGGCTCAACCTTTTTTATTGAGACGGAGGGCGGAAATTGCTTTAAATTTTTCTTCATGGCTCTTGAACAATGCATACAGGGATTTCGAAATACAATCGACCCCTAATTCTAGTCGATGTACAACTCTGAAAGCTAGATACATAGGCAAGTTAATTATTGCTACTTGTCAAGATGCCAACATCCAAATTTACCGTCTTGCATTCAGCAAGTCGATAGCGTGAATGATCTGTCAATGGGTTGGTTCGTCACAAAATTGAGGGATGTAATTGGGAAAGTCAATGATCTTGCCTTTGTAACTGATTGGAGACAGTCTATAATAAATGGTATAGCCGAAGTATTTCCCGAGGCACATCATGGATATTGCATGTACTATATACAAGATAACCTTAAGACTAAGTTTCGAGACACAGGCATCGTTTCATTGTTCAAGAAAGTAGCCGAAGCTTATAGTATTGAAGAGTGTAATAAGTTAATGGTGGAAATAGGAAGCAAATCGTTACCGGCATGGGAGTATCTAACAAATATGGGGATTGAACATGGGAAGCGATCACATTTTCCAGATTGTCGATACAATATGATGATGTCAAACAATGCGGAGTCTCTCAACGCATTATTCAAGAAGGATAGAGAGTTACCAATCCTCGCAATGATTGAGAACATTTGTAACAAGTTGCAGTAGTGGTTTCACGATCGACGTACGGAAGCACAAAGTTGCACTAGCGTGCTAGCCCCTGCTCAAGATGATAAACTCTTCAAGGCTGCAAAGCTTGCGAGAAAGTTGTATGTTGAACCACTTGATGAGTTACGCTTCTCCATGAAATGTGCACTTAATATGACTTGACTGATAACACATGCACTTGTCGTCGATTTCAGTTGGAGAGTTTTCAATGTAAGAATGCAATCGCAATGGCCATGTATAAAGGCTTTGTAGCGAGGACATTATGTTCTCCTTATTACACGACTGATTATTGGAGGGCAGCGTATACTGACACTATATAGTGGGTTAAGCCAATCAATTGATTTGATAAATGAATAAACAATTAAATATACAATATTTAATATTATTTCATAAATAAATGAACAAAATTCAATGTACAATGTTTACAAACAATTCAGTATATAATATTTACAGATCGTAATTAAATTCATATAAATCAGTCGCTAATTTATTCCTCCAAATATGCATCAACGATTGGTTGATTCCATCAACCTTATGTGCAATACTTAAAAACTCAATATTTATTTATAGCGAACATGCCGCAATCGCCCCTGCAATTCAACAATAATATGTTAGTTCGATATCGTGTAGCTAAAATCTAAGTTTTAAAGTTAAAAAATATTACAAAGACTTACGATATCCATATCTCACCGTCGTCGTGTCCTGCACGATGGCCAATCTATCATGTATAGTAACTCCCGCTCATCTAGCCATCAGCGAAACAATCATAGCCACCAGTTCCAGGTTCTACTCGAGCTGACCCTGTGTCGACATGAATGATTGGGGTCGACACATACATGGTCGAGTTAGCGAACACGATCTCCATGACAATGTAGTGACGATTCGCGATCACTGGAATGTACATATGTGTACAACCCCCCCCCCATGACATTCCCCGACACTCGGTGACATCTCGATGACCAACTCGAGCATATATTCAAGCACCACGTACTTGCTACCCTTACGTTGGAGCGACTCATACTCAATGGTAATGGCACGTACGAACTCGATTTTCAATATGACTCAGCCAGGAATGTGAAATGATTTGGGATATATTTCAGCTCATGTGCTCAACAAATCCATGGCCTAGTCGATGGCTACATCAGGAAATATGTCACGCATTTTCTATAACGTGAATTTATGCCGCAAGTGTACGGTGTCAAGTTTTGTAATATAGTATGAAAGTTAGGATGTCGAACCCACAGGGATTGTAATTTAATTCCACTAAGTACTATAATTATGCAACTTCTATTTTATCTAGACAATTGATGAATGATTGGTTGATTGTTTTAAACTAAAGTAATGAAATTGGTTGAGACAAAATTGAGGAATATAAATTATCAAAATGAAGAAACCTAGGGAATGATTTCACCAACTTTCAATTATGATTCAATGATATCAAATTATCCAATTAATTTTCCAATATTTAAAAGCAAGAATCCAATTGTATTTCTCTCCCCTCTCTCGAGTGCCGGCTAGAAATTAATCCTACAATTCAATCCCAATATCTCTATTCCGAATTAAAGTCTAGAATTTATGAAAGTCCCGATTCTTTTGTGAAGTAAGTTTCATAGATTTTACACTTTCTCTCGAAACCCATAAAACCTACGTTGCGTCAATCCTATGATCACGCCTAAATTCCCCTCTCTCGAGTGCCGGAATTGACTAGCATCTATTCATTCAATTATTGATCAGGTAATTGAAAGCATTAAATTCATGACACAATTAAATACACGTGGGAAATCCAAAAGAAGTAATTATAAATTCATCAAATCATAATCTCAAGTGGCTACATCAAACCCTAGCTAAATTATTTAGTTCATGAAGAAATTCATAAAATCTAAACAATCTACAATGAAAAACATAAAGGAGGAGGTAAGAAAAACTCTTTTTGGAGTGTTGATCGAAGTCCCCTTTGATGTTTCCACCATTTCTTCACTTGATTTCTTCAAATCCTTCTTCTTATTGTCCTTGAAGATTTAGCCGTTTTGTATCTTTTTCCTCCTTCTCCAACCTCTAAAATTAGGTCTTTATGATGGTATTTATAGTGTCCACAAGTTGCAAGACGAAATAGGGTTGGACCGGGCCGAAAATCTTTTAAAATTTCCATTTTTTCTCTTTCTCGGTATCGGGCGCCCGGGCGCCCAGATTGGGCGCCTGGGCGCCGCGTAGTCTGCTGATTTTCAGCATTGTGGGCGCCAAGGCGCCCATCTTGAGCGCCAAGGCGCCCGGTTCGCTGAAATTCAGTTTACGCTTCTTTCAGTATTTTTAACATAACTCTTTCTCCTGATATCCGATTGAGATGATTCAAGTTGCGTTGGAAAGCTAACTCAAAGGCCTACAACTTTGCTTCAGACATCATTCTCCAATTCAATCGTTCACTATGTCAAAAATGAGTCTCAATATGAGACTAAAAATCTGGAGCAAAACTTTTCGGTTGTAAATTGATTTGTGATCATATTTTGACTAAATTTGATCCCTTTGACATCTTTCTTCATCCAATTGGCTCCGATCACTCTCAAATCTTCATCGTGAGGTTCGGTATAACTTTTCAATATTTGCACTTTAGTCCCCGAACTTTAGATCTCTTACAATTTAGCCATTTCCTTTCCAACTTTTGTTTATTTTCTTCAATCTCATCAACCTACATCACAACATCAAAACACACATAAAAACACTCTAAAACTCTCTCAAGAATGACAAAATAACGAATTAAGTGACATAAATATCATGAGTGTAGAACACTCATCAAATACCCCCAAACTTAATATTTTGCTTGTCCTCGAGCAAACACCAAACTAAAGGAAATTACTAACAAACACACAAACAGATAAATACGAACAAAATCACTTAAAATAAATTGTGCTAGATATCTTGCCTTCATAGCTCAGAATTGAAAACATAACATCAATTTCATGAATCGCTTCAAAATTATAATGTAAAAGCTCACTTCCTACCTATTCAATGCAAAACGGGTGTGTGTGTGAAGAGTTAAGTGCAACGCTGTACATTAATAAATAGATCCAATTCCCGACCTAAAAAGTCAAATATTTCCTTACTTCGCTCGTGGGATTCATACACCCCCAAACTTGTTTTCTTTTCATTCCCCAAGGTGTATTCTACAGTTGATATTCAATACTACTTCTTACACCACTCAAGTTTGGTCGGATTTCACTAATTGCAGTTCAACATATCAACAAATATGGATTCTCCTTATTATGACTGCTTCAACCTTCAAGACTCAACCAAGTTACTAACCCCTTATCAGAAGTCTAATCCTCTAAAATAAGTGTTCAGGGCTTAATTAAGGTATATGGTGCGCTTCTGTTTTATGCACTTTTTTTTTTTTTTATATATATATCTTATGTGGGGACGTTCTCCATTGAGCTTTCTAAATGACCCCTGTAGCGAGCTTTAGGCCGATGACTCCCAAATCAAATGACTTTAGGGCACCAGGTTTTAAACCCTTGCAGACTTATTCACTCGAGTCATAAAGGCTACGAAGAGACACCTTACAATAAGATTGTTATGATTGTCCTCATTAGGATCTTTTTAAGGTGGCTTCCCTTTTATGCAGTGATTAGTGCAATGCCCTTTATTAAACACTTATTCTCGAAAATTGACCTCTAACTTAAGGTTTTTCACCCAATTTTCATCCCATAGGTCTCAGACAGTCCACACAACATTTAGCACACATGGAATCCACATCTACATCCATGTCTCCCTACAAAAGTTCGACCATCCAAACATCCTATATTTGGTTTAGGGATGTGAATCTTGTTTATTGGTTACGTGGGTATAGCATCCAAGTTCTCTATTTCAACCTATAAACATGAATCAACCTACTCATGTACAACATCACAATTAACTCACGTGCATAAATATTTTCCGTTTCTCATGAATAAGCAAAAATTTATCCACAATTCATAAACAAAAGCATGTTCTCAATTACATAAACCAATGCCGACAAGGCTATCCAACTCATACAAACCTGTTAAAATGTGTAAAAAAAATTTTTTTTTTATGCACATAAATCACACAAAACAAAAAAATAAAAATAAAACTAAGGCAATTAGACACAATTTATAATACACCCCCAAACTTAAATTAAACATTGTCCTCAATGTAAAATTAAAGAAAAAGGAGGAGACTTCCCTGAATTGTCTGTATTGCCCGTGACGTTGTGGTGTTGATGATGCTGGTGTTGGTGGATGTTTCTTCTATCTTTCCCCCCAAACTTGAGATGCATCCCGTTTTCTCCTTGTCAATGTTGGCTTGGATGTTTCGCTACGTCATGTTCCTGAAAAATCAAATTTTAGAGATTAATTGCATGGAACAAGTGTTACTTAATTCAAACATCTAACAACCAACTTAAATACTCAATGACCTAAGGGGAATGGGGTATGGCTGAAGAATTCTAACTAAACTATAAAATAAACTAAACTATCATAAATTCAAAAGCAAAATAAATCAAAAGGGGAAGAAAGCTTGGGTTGCCTCCCAAGAAGCGCTTCTTTAACGTCATTAGCTTGACATAACTGTTGACAGTTGCATCATGGAACTTTGAAGAAAGCTTTTGATGCCTTGCTCATTTTGCTTCTTTTGCCTTTGATCCATTCTTCGTTGATTTTCCAAATTTTAACATTGCTTCCTCCAATGTGATATGACTTGTCTATTCTATCTGATTCGAATTCAACTATGTAAACTTCTTGTTCCTCCTCAAGCTTAATCACAAATTCAATTGTTGGACAATCAATGAAGTCGAATGAACGTGTGTTCAATTCATCTTCATTAATTGCCGCTTCTTCGTTTAGTTCCTTTGTGATTAATTTGTCCTCATTTTTCTGTCCTTTTTCAATAGTTGATATTTCTTCAGGTTGAATAATCAGTTCACAGTGTAAGTCCACGGGCAACGAGAAGTCTCTATTTTCAACCCCTTCGAGTGGATTGTATTGCCACCTTCTCAATTCATTCCAGTAACTCCAGTCTCCAATACGTATGTTGCACTCTTCCAACTTAGCAAGTTTGTTATAGTACTTTGCAATTACCCTCTCGTTAAACAAAGGAGGACCATTTCCCTCGAGTGTGATGTCCTCATCCCAATCGTCTGGTACATAATCTCCCAAAGGCATGTAGCATTCATCAGATTTGTCAATTGCTTCTTTTCGACATCTTAAATATTCTATGAATCCTAGAAGCTTTATCGCACGGGAGTCGGTGCGTCTCTGCAAACATTGCTCAGTGTAATGCATCCCATAGCAAAGTTGACAAAAGATGTCTTCTACAAGCACGTCATTTTTATCCATGTCGAGAGTACTTATTGAAGTTGTTATGCTCTCTTGCCAACGTTAGAATCATGCACATATTATTGAATAGTACCTGAAAAAATATCAAAGAGATCAAGGTGGGTGACTAAAATTAACAAAATAAAAAAAATAAAAATAATCTAAATTAAAATAAAAGCTACTTGGTAATAATATTAGTGAAAATTAAATTAAACAATCCCCGGCAACGGCGCCAAAAACTTGTCACGCGTTTTCTATAACGTGAATTTATGCCGCAAGTGTACGGTGTCAAGTTTTGTAATATAGTATGAAAGTTAGGATGTCGAACCCACAGGGATTGTAATTTAATTCCACTAAGTACTATAATTATGCAACTTCTATTTTATCTAGACAATTGATGAATGATTGGTTGATTGTTTTAAACTAAAGTAATGAAATTGGTTGAGACAAAATTGAGGAATATAAATTATCAAAATGAAGAAACCTAGGGAATGATTTCACCAACTTTCAATTATGATTCAATGATATCAAATTATCCAATTAATTTTCCAATATTTAAAAGCAAGAATCCAATTGTATTTCTCTCCCCTCTCTCGAGTGCCGGCTAGAAATTAATCCTACAATTCAATCCCAATATCTCTATTCCGAATTAAAGTCTAGAATTTATCAAAGTCCCGATTCTTTTGTGAAGTAAGCTTCATAGATTTTACACTTTCTCTCGAAACCCATAAAACCTACGTTGCGTCAATCCTATGATCACGCCTAAATTCCCCTCTCTCGAGTGCCGGAATTGACTAGCATCTATTCATTCAATTATTGATCAGGTAATTGAAAGCATTAAATTCATGACACAATTAAATACACGTGGAAAATCCAAAAGAAGTAATTATAAATTCATCAAATCATAATCTCAAGTGGCTACATCAAACCCTAGCTAAATTATTTAGTTCATGAAGAAATTCATAAAATCTAAACAATCTACAATGAAAAACATAAAGGAGGAGGTAAGAAAAACTCTTTTTGGAGTGTTGATCGAAGTCCCCTTTGATGTTTCCACCATTTCTTCACTTGATTTCTTCAAATCCTTCTTCTTATTGTCCTTGAAGATTTAGCCGTTTTGTATCTTTTTCCTCCTTCTCCAACCTCTAAAATTAGGTCTTTATGATGGTATTTATAGTGTCCACAAGTTGCAAGACGAAATAGGGTTGGACCGGGCCGAAAATCTTTTAAAATTTCCATTTTTTCTCTTTCTCGGTATCGGGCGCCCGGGCGCCCAGATTGGGCGCCTGGGCGCCGCGTAGTCTGCTGATTTTCAGCATTGTGGGCGCCAAGGCGCCCATCTTGAGCGCCAAGGCGCCCGGTTCGCTGAAATTCAGTTTACGCTTCCTTCAGTATTTTTAACATAACTCTTTCTCCTGATATCCGATTGAGATAATTCAAGTTGCGTTGGAAAGCTAACTCAAAGGCCTACAACTTTGCTTCAGACATCATTCTCCAATTCAATCGTTTACTATGTCAGAAATGAGTCTCAATATGAGACTAAAAATCTGGAGCAAAACTTTTCGGTTGTAAATTGATTTGTGATCATATTTTGACTAAATTTGATCCCTTTGACATCTTTCTTCATCCAATTGGCTCCGATCACTCTCAAATCTTCATCGTGAGGTTCGGTATAACTTTTCAATATTTGCACTTTAGTCCCCGAACTTTAGATCTCTTACAATTTAGCCATTTCCTTTCCAACTTTTGTTTATTTTCTTCAATCTCATCAACCTACATCACAACATCAAAACACACATAAAAACACTCTAAAACTCTCTCAAGAATGACAAAATAACGAATTAAGTGACATAAATATCATGAGTGTAGAACACTCATCAAATACCCCCAAACTTAATATTTTGCTTGTCCTCGAGCAAACACCAAACTAAAGGAAATTACTAACAAACACACAAACAGATAAATACGAACAAAATCACTTAAGATAAATTGTGCTAGATATCTTGCCTTCATAGCTCAGAATTGAAAACATAACATCAATTTCATGAATCGCTTCAAAATTATAATGTAAAAGCTCACTTCCTACCTATTCAATGCAAAACGGGTGTGTGTGTGAAGAGTTAAGTGCAACGCTGTACATTAATAAATAGATCCAATTCCCGACCTAAAAAGTCAAATATTTCCTTACTTCGCTCGTGGGATTCATACACCCCCAAACTTGTTTTCTTTTCATTCCCCAAGGTGTATTCTACAGTTGATATTCAATACTACTTCTTACACCACTCAAGTTTGGTCGGATTTCACTAATTGCAGTTCAACATATCAACAAATATGGATTCTCCTTATTATGACTGCTTCAACCTTCAAGACTCAATCAAGTTACTAACCCCTTATCAGAAGTCTAATCCTCTAAAATAAATGTTCAGGGCTTAATTAAGGTATATGGTGCGCTTCTGTTTTATACACTTGTTT
>OU503041.1:8525454-8547511 GCA_912172775.2 Fraxinus pennsylvanica | reverse complement strand
ATATTTGCACTTTAGTCCCCGAACTTTAGATCTCTTACAATTTAGCCATTTCCTTTCCAACTTTTGTTTATTTTCTTCAATCTCATCAACCTACATCACAACATCAAAACACACATAAAAACACTCTAAAACTCTCTCAAGAATGACAAAATAACGAATTAAGTGACATAAATATCATGAGTGTAGAACACTCATCAAAATACCAATGGAAAAACATGGAGTTATTTCATTTAATAAACAAAAAAATCATGTATATATATAAAATAACAATATGACTTCGTCACTTACATCGTCGGCGAGCCAAACTCCTGAAGTGGTGATGTCATCGAACCGCTTATAAACGTTCGAAATCGTCGTTCGAGCTATCGTTCCGCTAGCTCTGAAAATAAAAAACCAAGAAAATGTTAAAAGAAGCATATACGAGTTAGCATATCATACTTTTCTAAAATCATACACTGCTTACCTGGGTACAATTATTCTCTACTCCGTGTCGAACGCTTTCCATTAGCATGTCCCGAAAGAGATTGTGGTACATCCAGTCGACGAACATCCTCCTCTTCGCCTCAGTCGTGAAACGAGATACGACATAATGTGACGACAATCTTCGCCTCTTGTCGACCACCTGTTCCGGCACGTCAACAGCATGCCTCTTACCCTCTGTCACGATCAGCGTCCTCTCCTCCTCCGTCGTTAGGGGTACTACCACCGCCTCGACCACCCCCTCCTCCTCCACCACTGACTCTGGCTCGAGCACCTCCACCTTCATCATCGGGGCCGCCTCCGCATATACGAGTTAGCATATCACACTTTTCTAAAATCATACAATACTTACCCGAGAATAATTCTTCTCCATTCCGTCTCGAACGCTTTCTATTTAGCATGGTCCATCTCCCAGAAGAGATTGTAGTACATCCCGTCGACGAACGTCCTCCTTTTCGCCTCATCCGTGAAGGGAGATAAGACATACTGCTAGAGCAATCTTCACCTCTTGTCGACCACCGTTCCAGCACGTCAATAACACGCCTCTTACCCTTTGTCACGATCGGCGTCCTCTCCTCCTCCATCATTGGGGGTACCACTACCGCCTCACCCCCTTCTCCGACACCCCCTCCACCTCCACCACCTCCACCACCAGCTCTGCCTCGGGCACCTTCACCTTCATTATAGGGGCCGCCTCCGCCTCCGAAAATGCAGTATCTGGTCACAACGGAGAGTCTTCCCGTATATTACCCTCTCCGTCGTCCCGTCTATCATCCCTTCATAGTCCTACTATATTGTTTTGGAGTGCTACGACCTCCACCTCAATGTCTAATACATGGTTGTGGAGCACTGCACCATCTTGACATAAACTCGATATCTCGCTGCTCATCTCTCGTTGCAGCGCCCCTACCTCCCATTGTAGCGCGCCCACCTCCTCCCTCATCTCCAGCCGGAAGACCGTATAGATTACTGTGCCCAGGAGATCTATGGGCAGGTGTCTGGATGGAAGAGAATGAGATCTCATCGACAGGGGAGGTGATCCCATCAGCGGCGAAGGTGATCGATGATCAACTAGACCGTGCTCATATACAAATAAAATTATTAGCATAATTGAAATAGGCTAACTTATACAAAACGATAATCAATAAATTATATTCAATTCTCATACCCGATCTCGATTCAGGATAGCATCGAACATCTAGTCTCGTGGAGTATGCGGAACAACTAATTCACCCACAAGACCACGATCCTCCACCTCCATCGACGACGTCAACTCAATTAAGACCTCCAACTGACATATTGACATTTTAACTAGTTAATGATCATGTGATGAAAGTCTGAAATGACATACAATATAAATCTACAATATGTAGTACTCGCCTGAGGGTCGTCAAGGAGGGTTGATAATTGTTTGGCAGATGGACATCCGTCTGCTGGGATGCTCGCCATGATGCATTCGAAGGCAGCGTGTTTTCCCTCGCATGGAAAATCGAGTATCCAAGAGGGGGACCGTTTCATATGCCTAGATCAGCGACACATACACTTCTTATATAAATTTAGCATAAAAAATTTTAACGTTGATTATGTTAAACATTTACATGCACTGCCAATGGCAATTCATGTATATCGTACTTACGCATGGACCCCTTAGGCTTCAAGTGTGATATGATAAAGACGTATACGGTGTCCGTAAAACATCTCCGGCCACATGGATAGTTGTTGAACGCATCGATGTCGTCCACAACTTGCAAATGGAAAATGTCGATGGCGGTCTTATAGTGATGGCACCTCATCGAGCTCTCAAGGATGTAGACCAGCCCAAGGTTCAACCTATCTAACATCTGGCCGCACTCCCTGATCGCGACACCGTCCTCTATCCTTGGAAGTATGTCTCGTATAGCCTGTAGCTTCTCTCGGTGGCTGGCTCGTCACCTGTAATCCTCAATCCAGTGATCAGGGCGAACTCAAACATCGAGAAACTAACGACCTTGTCCCCGAGGTCGAAGTAGATGATATCTCCGTCGACTAGCCTAAGGAGCCGACATAGCAGTGCTTCGATGATCTGCCCTGACAAACTATACCTTCGCAACTAGTACTGGGGCTACAGGAAGGACTACCGCAGTATATCTCCATGCTGATCATTGAGTAGCTCCAATACAACAGTAAATCTCTCAAAACTACTGTTTCAAGTAGCTTTCCCCACCATCCGTCTCAACTCTGCAAATGATACACCATCCTGAAAAGTTCAAATGTTAAAACATTGAACAAGAAATAATAAAATAGCACATAATCTCGAACCGAATTGTAACTAGTATGCAAAACATCGCCGATAATAAAGAATATAAATATTATTTAATTAAATTTGAAAAAATTAAAAATTTGTTTAGAATGAATATTTAATTAAAGAATTTTAAATTAAAAAAATTAAAAGGAAAAATAAGAATTTTCTAATTCGTTAAAAAAGAAAATTTAATTTTAGTAATTATCAATTTATAATTCTTCATTTAATTATATATATATATATATAATTTAAACAAACACAAAATTATAAAAATTAAATAAGGAATATAAATATTGTTTAATTAAATTTGAAAAAAAACTAAAGACTTGTTTACAATGAATATTTAATCAAAGAATTTTAAATTACAAAATTAAAAGGAAAAAAAGAATTTGCTAATTCGTTAAAAATGAATATTTAATTTTAGTAATTATCAATTTAAAATTCTTTATTTAATTATATATATAAATAATTTTAACAAAACAAAATTATTAAAATTATATAAGGAATATAAATGCTATTTAATTAAATTTGAAAAAAATTAAATTTTTATCGAAGAAAAGAATTTTAAATTGGAAAAAAGAATTAATCATTAAATAAGGAGAACAATTAAAAATTGTGTTAAAAAAATGGTCATGGCCAACTGTTTCGATCAAAGCTGTGTCGGGCCGAAACAGTCGGCCCATAAATAGTAGGCAGACTGTTTCTTATTTAATAAAAAAAATTCGGGTACCCGACTGTGTTTTCGCCGAAAATGGCGATTTCCTTTGCCAAACACAAAACTTAACAACTTAGTGAAGATTTAATGAAGAAAACATGATAAATCACAACTTGAAATCACTAAAAATTCATAAACTTCGCAAAATGAAAAAGCATTCTTAAATCAACAAAAAACTGACATTTTTCAAGATAATCACCAAGTTCTTTGTGGTTGTCGGCGTTCGGTAGACCGTGATGTTGATAGCTTCGACTGGATCCGACTGTTTGGTCCCACTTTCCACCAATTTCAATTTTGATCTTTTTTTTTTCTTTCTCCTTGTGTGTTTGTGGGGAAGATGTGGAAATGGTAAATGTGAAAATTGCCTTATTTTAACACCTTTTTTTTTTTTAAAAATGGTCACAGGCCATTTTGAAAATATGACCAGATCGACTGTTCATATTCATGTATTTCCTCTTTGATCTACACTAACAAGCAACTTTTCTAGCACTTTCATGAGGTTCATGGTTGGGCATATATTCCTATGAGATTAGAGCATCCACGACGTGGACCAAGAATATTAATTGGAGGACCAAAATTTCACGCGCTTTATTGTCGGAAGACTCGGAACATAAATTCACTAATAATTTACAAGTTATCGACGATATTAAAATCTTCTGATATGGAAGAAATTATACAGAGGAAAAGACACTAATAATTTTGTGCAAGGTTCGATTCTTTTTTGTTATTCATGGAGTATAAATTCCTCTCTCATACAATCAAGATATGCTACCAGACATAATTACGATAATATAATTTGAGCAGCGTAACGAGATAATCAACAAGATCATAATATTAATTCGAGCCCACCAACTTCAAGATATTTCCTTCAAATGAATTTACTGCCTTCAAATGTATTAACGACGTTCAATAATCGTCTTACAGGATATAATGAATTTCGTTTTCTACGGAAGCAGCAATCGAAGGAGTTTCAACGAACTTAATGAAATGTTTTCACTTCGAGAACAATAGTATCAGAACGAGAGAGGAAATGGAATCCAAAGTACAGAAAATTTACAACGAAAATTGTGTAATTTTACTGATAGCAATAGATTCATTCGTGGTCGTATGAACATCCTTCAAGCCTTTTTAAACAGTTGTCATTGTTCAGACAACCCTCCAAACTCTTCGTCTATTCAGACAAAACTGTTCAGAATGAAACATTACGGTATGTTAAGGACTAAAAAATTACCTGAAAATAAGACAATTAAAAAAATTATTTTCATTAATTATCAAAGAAATTGATTAATTACAATTTGACCAAAAAATTTAAGTAAATTTTGTCCAAAAATATAATATAGTAAAAGGACTCACCCACGCACAAACATGGAGCGGACTCGGACTTGTGCTTGTGTTGAACGAAGGCGACATGCGAGGGCTTAGGACCGCCCAATACTATGGCCTTGTCTAGAGGAAATTAAAAGCAGAATTCTGACCCCCTTTTTTGGCAATTTTTTGACCCTTTTTGGTTAGTGGGGACCCATTTGGAATCGTTCGGGTTCGGTTCAAATCGGTTCAGTTTGGTTCGATTTAGTTTTATTCAGTTCCCGAGTTTCGTACAATAATTATTTTTTTATATATATTATAACAATGCTAAATTAATTCGACTATGACATTTTCAATCTTAATTCTTACAAAATAACGTAATTCAATCTCGTGATATCTTTTGCACCTCACTTTGTTGAATTCTTTATAGATTTGACTGTTAAAATCACAGAAAAATGAAGATGACCGGTTCACAATAATAGAACGGCAGAAACGACACTACTGTAGAATAAGATATTTGGATAAAATTTAGGTCAATTTGATTAAGTTGGACTTGGCTAGAAATTAGAAATAGTAAAATCATATTTTGGGTTTGAACTAAATTAATTAGTCAGTAAGTTTATTTAAAAAAATGTTGACGTATTTAAGATAAAAAAATTTAAAAAAAATTAAGGAGCTTCAATTTTTCGGTTCTTGGTCTAGAACCGGGAATCGAAACAAAATCGTCGGTTCTCGATTCAGATACGCGTTATGGTATTTAACTTAAGAAGAACCGCTCAATTCGAGTCCGATTCGATCCGATTCGATTCGAGAGTTTTGTCAATTCTTACAAGGTGGACCTAGGAAGCCCTACAAGACACGTGATTGGTCCACCTATTTGATATAACATGGTTACATGGCCAAGGATTGAAGTCAATGTGCAACATAATCCCTACTGGGAACAAATGTTGGAAATTGTTTATTAATTAGTGAATTGTTTCAAATTTGAGCTCCAATTTAAGTGGGATTTGCACTCAGATTTTAATAGGACAAAGTATATTCACTTTTTACTCTGCAAGGTGATTAACATGATATATTTATTTATCGAAAATCATTTAGAATTGAATAAAATATTTGATGTCAAAGAAACTCACTTGAAACATAAATTAGTGAAGAATTTGATTTATTGAAAATTGCAAAACACTTGTCCCATATAGGAAAGTTAGGAAATTTTGATGTTGTTTATATAGTGAAAATTTGGTAATTGGGTTTTTACTCTAGGGATATCGATAGTTTTTGGAAGGGAAGACTTATATATGCCTTGTCTGGAGGAAATTTCTATCAATTTTTTTACCGTTGCACACCCACTTCCAGTCGAATTTTTTGACCAACACTTTCATAGGTTTAAATTTAAATCAAACGGATTCATTTACTAAATAGTCGAAATCAAACTGGACCATGTCCATCCATACCACCTTGTTCTCTTTGGAGTTCATGTTGAACAATGATAGGTCAATTTAACTGGTATTTCTTGGGAAAAAAAAAAACGCTACCCACGAAAATTAGAACGGTGATTATATTCATATCAATATTTATATGTTGCATCAAATTTTATAATTATACATAAGGTCCTCAATCATTACTCAATACATCATTTATATCCCCAACTGTTTTGCATCCCTTTCACTAATTAGCCCATTTCATATTTTATAACTGTTTCCGTCCAAAAAAGGGGGTTAATGAGGGCTTTGGCTTGTTGGGGAAATGTTTATTATATAACAAAATTGATCATACAATTTTTTATCCACTTATTTTGTAAAACCAACAAATATTATCCTCCTATCCTCCACTTATTTTTATCAACTAGTTGATGCACGTGCAATGCACGTGTTTGAATATAGTTGGCAATATGGTGTTCTTGTAAAAACTAGTTGATGCCCGTGCAATGCACGTGTGTAAATATAGTTGGCTATTTAATAGTGTGGAGTGATTGTTAGATAGTAAATTGCATTAGATTTATAGTTATATAGTTCCTCCCAATCAGAGGACCAATAGAAGCACCTTGAAAAAGTGCAGAGGCCATAAGTAATGAAATTGCTAGATAGATGATTAAGCAGTAATTTACCATATAGATGATTAACCAAAAAGTGCAGAGACACTAATTGAATACCATATAGATGATTAACCAGTAGACATCCAAAACTGCTAGCACTAATATTTAAATATCAAACCAAATAAACAACATATTAAGTAACAAAAATGAAGGATAAAGTTCAAAAACCAAATAGATTAACGAGCTCAACAACTTCCAAATGCAGATTAAACAAAGAGGGAATGATCATAATACAATAACTCATAGTAACCTGGGATGTGTCATTATAGCACTGAAATACATTCATTAGAACCAGTCAGAATGTAATATGCAATGTGATTCTCAGGAAAAAAAAAGGAAAAAGGAAAAAAAGAAAACAAAGACATTGATTCAGTTGTCATGAACTTGCAGCGTAAATTAGACATGAAAAGGTTAAAACCATTTTTCAATCATGCTATTAATTATTAGAGGCTTCTCATGGAAATATTGAATTGATTTTTATCCCCTCGAATATAATTACAGCGATTAGACTTTACAGGCTTAAAAAACTCTCACTTCAGACGTCCCCTGTAAATATCATTAAATTATTGATTATGCAGATCAAATGGAAATATTTGTCATATCAAATCAATAGTTAAGTTCGTATCAATATCCAATAACAAATTATCAGCTACAACAAATTATCAGCTACATCTCCACATTCTGCATACAAAAAATGGTAATGTAGATCCTCCTTTACAGTTGTTTACCTGACATAGAATGTTCTTTAATGAATCTGGTGTGGCTACAGCTTTAAAGAAGATAATTCCCAAACCAGTATTCCTGATGAAATGCACACAGACAATGAAATCCTCGAACAGTGACTAAAAATTTAAGACTTGATAGAATTAAAAATCCAATGAACCAAACTCACATCAGCAAACTCTGGAATGATTTAATAAGAGGTCTCCCATATTAGGGTTGCTTCTTTATGTGCAGCATACGAAGCGATATATTTAAGAGAAAAATGCCCCTATAAATTTCAGGCTTCATGACTGCTGCCTGGAGACCAACAACTCCTGCATTTAGTAAGCGCATAAAGATTGTTTGCATCATACAAGTAACCGTTTTCAGATGACAAATACCTACGAAGCATGAACCTATGCTCTTGATCTTCTAGTTAAATTGGCTAACTTAGTATACATACCAGCTAAACCCAAAAGAAAATCATCTGCAAAGAACTTGAAACATCCCAGCACTTTGAGGTACAAGTGAAAATGTATCTTCAATCCATTGTCCACACCACTTGCATCTTTATCGATTAGAGATTAATTGCTGCTGACAAAATTTAACGAAAGTAGTAAACATTATGTTTCCTATGTTCTTATGCATGAAAAAACAACAAACCACACAATCCATCAACTCTATTGTTTATCAGGTGAGTGAGTCAGAAAACCTTGGGGGTGTAAAAACCAACGAAATTAAACAACACAATTAGTGCTTGTAGAACAACCAGCCTCAAATTGAATCAATTGTGTAAAAAAAAAACTTTTGAAACATGTCAATATGTAATATATCGGCAAACATGAGATTTCCAAATTTATTTAGAATTTATTCAACATACATGAATTAAACTTGAAGCAGAAGGGAATTTCAGATCTTCTGTTGACGGGACAACACTTTTCGTAAACACAATTGATGAAAAGAAAAGACAAAAGCATTACGAGCAATACCTCATCGCCTTTTCTGTAGTTTCTTTGCAGCCTGATATTGCTGGTAAGTATTCTGCATACATTGGTTAAATGAGCACAAAATCATTGAAACTACTAAAAAATTTCAAAAGAAATGAGAAAAGAAAGCCTTCCATATTCTGCATACATTGGTTAAATGAAAACAAAATCATTGAAACTACTAAAAAATTTCAAAAGAAATGAGAAATGAAAGACTTCCAAAAAATTAAAAACAAAAGAGAAAAAGAAAACTGTTGGTAGTAAAATGCAAAAAACAAAACATCAGTACATTATAAATGATCTGGCTACGTAGAGTGATTTTTAGTCATTGTTAATGTTAATTTAGCTGCTTCGAATTTTTTTTGTTGGCAATTCAGTTTTTTTTAATATTATAATACCATGAAGCCAGAAACAGCAGTATGACTTGTACCCAGCAAAGTTCCCAGTGCTATCTTCTCTTCTTTTTCTTCCAGCACCTTCAATGAAAAACAAGAACAAAAATGATGAGCTCCAAAAAAGTAAAACTCGGAAAATTGATCAGGAAGATGGCAGCAATCAAAAGATGTAACTCAATTGATAGAGAGGCTTCTGAGGTTCCTTACTCTATTGCTTCCGGAGGTCAATAACATCAGGGGTTTCAACCTCTGTAGTAGTGCCAAACCCATTCAACAAGGAAAAACAAGTCAGACTTGGAAACAACCCAAATAGGGTATCTAGAATTATTTAAAAAATACTAATAGAGGAACGTGGAAAATGAAGATTAAATCTCATACTAATCGCATGAATTGATGCTAAAGCTGAATCGACAATGTTATTGGAAATTTGTGCTTTATTCACTGTAAGCCCACTAAAAATAGAGTCGAATATAGCTCATTCAAATAATTATATTGAGAAAAGAAACGTGGATTTGAATCACTGAAAGCTCTACCTTTGATGTACAAATAGAGGTTTTGCAGAGAGATAAAGAAATAATAGCATGTATGTGGAATAGAATGGTGCCCAAAATTAATTGGCAAAACAAAATTGAACAATACGATACAACTCTCACTATGGAATCTCAATA
Organism: Fraxinus pennsylvanica; assembly: GCA_912172775.2. Taxonomy (NCBI): domain Eukaryota; kingdom Viridiplantae; phylum Streptophyta; class Magnoliopsida; order Lamiales; family Oleaceae; genus Fraxinus; species Fraxinus pennsylvanica. Next base: position 8,537,887 of record OU503041.1, on the reverse strand, counting down.
CGGTTCAGACGCCGGAGAAAGATGTGGTGGAGCTTAACAGAATTCCCAAAATAGGTACAATAAGCAAGACTAAACAAAAATAGGTTTTGAAAGGGATAGAGAAAAATAACAGCTACCTGGAATAAAGTGGGTGTCCAAATTCAGTTGGCAAAACAGGATTGAAATAAGTTGATCCTTAAGTTTAATAGATATATGGTATTTATTCAGTTGTCTCCATGCCGTGCACTAAGGCTCTGGGCACGGAGATGTTTTTTCGTGTCTCTGTGCGAGGACGGAGACACGAGCATGTGCCTCTGTCCCGTACACTGAGACGCTGCGTCACGGAGACAATCCCTCGTGTCTCCATGCACGGATGGAGATACACGAATATGCCTCCGTACCATGCCTGCCTCCATCCAAGGATGAAGGCAAATACCTCCATCCTGGCTTGTGCCGGCGTGTCTCGCACAGACATCGACTGTGTCTCCATGAGCGCATGAGTTTGTTTTTTTTTTTTTTTAACATTGAGATACATAAAACTATTAACCTAAAATTGTAATGGAGAGAAATGAATCGCAGATGATTAATCAAAATAAAAGCTTTTGAACTTTCTGCAGCTAAATGAAAATTAAGAAATCACCAACCAAAGGTCTCCCTACGAGACAGAAATACGGTGTCTTCGTTGCGCACAGAGACATGCGACATTGTCTCAATAAAAGAGAACCCAGAAAATCCAGGGAAATAGAAAATAAAAAGCAGTTTTTGTATACACAGAGAGAAAATAATAAATACCTTCAAAGGAATCAACTGGGTCGCTAGATTTTGTTAGCAAAGAAAGATGAAAAGCGGGCGTTGGGTTAAATTTAATACCTATGGAATCTCATAGGTTGTCGGGCAAGGATGTAAAATTCTTGCACCCATTTAGGGAATCGACATGGAGAAGGTGATAGGTTTTTCAAGCAAGAAATAGAGGAATAGGTGTGGTATATTTTGAAGCTAAATGAAGGAAAATCTGGTAAAATAATCAGCTTTATGCACTGATCTTATTCTTTTGTGGGATTTCACATATGTGGAGAGTTGGAGAAGGCAGACGAATTGGTTCGGTTCCGGTAAGGTAAAAACCGATATATGGGATTTCGCATGCGGTTGGAGAAAACAAGAGGATTGCTAGGGTTGTGACAATGCAAAAAGCTAGTGGTAGACAGCTAATTTCCATATTGAATGCTTTATACGAAACGTTTTTGGTAACATAATGAGGATTCAACAAGTGGTACAAAAAAAAAACTGTCTCTTTTATGTAGTTAGGATAGGATATATAATTAAAACAATTATAATCACTTCCCGAACAAAAAGTACACAAAGTTTTCCCCTCATAGTATTTGGACACAAACGATCACGAGACATTCTAAACATTGAAAAATTGAAGATCATAGTTCTGCATAAAAAAAGGAAAGAATTAGAAACACAAATGCTACCATAAGCAAAAGTTTAAGTAAAATTAAAATATGATACAACAAATAAAAATGTGATGACAATATAACTGTCCAAATTAAAATCCTGCTTTGTTTTCGAATCTATTCCATTTTTTATCGCAGGAAAACACAAACTGAATTTTGCACTCTTTCATCGCTGGCTGCTTTCACTTCCGAGTACAAATCTAATACCCATCTTCACAGTAAACAGCAACTCAGGTTGAAATACTGAAGTAGAATGTTTTTCATGTGACCATATTAACATTAAGGTAGTAAAAGAAACTAAATTCACGAGAAAACAGTATTTCGATAATTACAAACTAAGTAGTAAGTTAGTTTGAAACATAAGCATTAGCTGATGTAGCATAAATATCAACTCAGGAAATAAAAATAAAACGACAGGCTACAAAGTGCGACTGCAAGTTCCTCCCACAGTTACAAGACTTGTTTTACAGCTAACACAAAACCATACGAGGAACACACAGCCAATACACTCATTCCACCAAAACTCTCAAGAATCAACTTGATCAAAAATCCCAGTAACTGTCTACACTTACGCTGTCTTCCAACCTCAGTTTCCGGTTATTCAGGAATCATTTGCTCGTTATCAGCATCACCTTCCTCCTCGATTTTAGGCTTTGATGGACCTTGGCTTGCTCCAGGTGCCTGCTTCTTCTTGATTCCACTCACTATATCGTCAATTCTCAGAAGGTATGTTCTCCGAAGATACCGTCAGATGAATGCCTGTGCCTTCACAGTGTATGAATCCCATATCTCAAAATTCAGAGATACAATCAATTACGGGAACCGTGAGAATAGTGAAGTACACATTGAAAGGATAAATATGAAGCAACTAAGATAATTTGCAACTCAACGCTTTAACAATTACAAAAATAGCCGATAAGTACAAGAACGAATAGCTTTGATGCTTGAGAGAATGTTAAATAGTGGTAAATGAGCCCTTGCTTGAAATGATCATTTAAAATAACTTCTCTTCCACACCTATTTTTAGCCATACATTCTTCAAAAAAAAAAATCATTTTTCACATTTCCCCATATCTTTTTCCTACTTTTTAACCACACCTCAAAAAATTATTTTCACACAAGCACTAAATATTTATGTTTGAAAAGACATAACTGAAGCGTTTTTCCTTCATGAGAATTGGCATAAGCATCAAGACGCTTTGAGGCGTAAACCTCATAGTAACCAAAAAAATGTCTAAAAAATGTTAAAATGCAAAATAAACTCATAATAAATTATAAACAATCTTCAAAATTCATGAAAATAATTTGAACTGTGCAAACAAACAAAAGAAAATCTATCAAGAAACGGTTATGTTATTCGTGGTGGCAATTTGGGTCTTATGAGAAAGACAAATTTTTAATGTTTTCGTGGACAGTGGGCTATTTTCAAAATGCCAATTAGAAAATTTTATGTTTTGCGGGCCAAAAACCTTGGGCATTGCTGTGAGGCGTGTGCCTCACACAACTGCAGCGTACGCCTCCAAAAACTGCCTTAAATTAGCACCTTGAGGAGATTTTGCACACTAAACTCTGAGGTGGGCCTTAACGTTTCAAATATATATATATTTTTAAAACCAATTAAATATCAGTAACCATTGGCACATTTGAGTCAACAGCAGATACCACCTACTAATTATAACCAACACTAAAGCAAAAAAGGACAAAAATCATACCTTGCGCTCATTCATATCAGCAATTTCACCGGCATTCCCATCTATGCCAATCCATGCGTTCTCACCATTTGCATGCGATATATAATATACAATCATTCTGAGATACACTTATGAGTTAGTATATCAAAGTAAACAAAAGAAAGGAGATTTTACCTTTCCTTGCAAGGCAGTCATAGTTTGAATCACATTGACTCCACATTTCTGTGCCAAAGTCCGTGGTATAGCCTCAAAAGCAATTGCAGCAGCTTCATAAGGCCACTGTTAATGCATGAAAGCAAGTATTAGAAAGTTCGAAAAAATGACTAAAAGTTATCTGTATCATACAAAATAGTGTTATACGTGCAAGCTAAGTGCTCAAATTACTTCATGATTCCAAATAAAATTTGACTGCAAGTCTGCAACAGATGATAATTATATTTTTGATCGACTCCTAACAAATAGATATTTTTGCAACATTTTCTTTTCTGGAGTTCAGAGGTAAACATGGTTATTTAAAGTTGAAAAAAGATTTTTCTGAAAGAAACAGAAACAAATAATAAATATTGCAGATCAGAGCATGGAACATTGTGCTTCACCTTTTCTATGCCTTCAATAGAAGAACTTCTTTGCTTCAACATAGCAGAGACGGTCAACTCAGTAGCACCTCCACCAGGAACAAGTTTTGGATTTTTTATTATTATATTTCTTGCTACAGACATTGCATCCTGTTCAGACATTTTGGAAACTCTCAGTGACCGCAATGTAAATAGGTGATAAAAAAATATTGGGGATACAAAAATCAAAGATACCTGCAAATTTCTCTCCTCTTCCTTCAGTAGATCCTTGCTAGCACCCCTCAAAAGTAATGTGCATGCTTTTGGATCTTTGCAATCAACAATGAATGAAAAGAACTCATCTCCAATTTTCCTTACCTCGAATAGACCAGCACCAGTACCAACATCAGATTCCTGCAACTCATCGGGTCTGTTAACAATAACTGCCCCACATGCCTTGGCAATTCTGTTATTATCCGTCTTCCTAAGCCTTCTGATTGCATTGACACCGGCTTTGCTTAGATAATGGCAGGCAAGATCACTAAGCCCCTTTTCAGTTATTACCAAATCCGGTTTAAACTTCAGTATCTGCATGCATAGGTTATCTATGTATTCTTCTTCAATTTTTAGCAAGACACTCCAATCTTCTTCTCTTAACAATTCGGCATTGGTTTGGTTCTCTCCTTTCTTGTACTCAAGGGGGCAATCAAGAAGGATGATTCTTGGATTTAGTATTTTTCTTCTCATTTTACCTGGAGCAACAACACCCTTGTTAAACATGACTCCTTTCAAAACCATTGAATCTTCCAACTGGCCACCAGGAACCTTTTCTACCTTAATGTACATCTTGATATCGACCTCACGTAGATCTCGGCCAAGATCCACACCAACCCTGGTTATGGCATCTATTGCTAAATCCTAGAAGTTTCACCAGAATAAATATCCTGTGGGTACTACTTTAATCAAAATATGAACTATAAAACATTGTACTGTAATGGCTGTGTTTTAATTAGGTTTTCTCATAAAATCATAATTTTATGTGATCTAATTTCACCTGAAACGGAACAAGTAAAATTCTTTATATCTCACCTTCCATATCAATGCGGCCAGCATAGACTCCAGTTTTCCACAGCTTACGAAATTTAATACATCAAGGAATATAGTGTGTACATATTTATATTAGGGAATAGGAGACTGAGCACGAGGGGGTGTTGTTGAACAATTACAGTGCACAAGTTAACACATGAGTGAATACCTACTGCTATCAGATCCCCAAATTGACTAGTAAATTTTGTCCCAATAGAACTCTTGACAAGTCCTAACATAGATGCACCTGCCAGATAAACATCAGCATAATTAGATACACAACATTAGAATTCCAAGAGAGAAGGAGAACTGGGGATCTTGAAAACAAATGCAACAATGTCTTCCACAACACATGATGCAAGGAAAACACTAGAAAACTCAACAAAAGCCTAAAGTGATCTCTATCACTTCGAGTTGAATAAGAAATCACAATTTGAAACAAAAACTCTACCACGTCATAGTTTAAGTTGCCAAAAATGAGACTATTGTTCGAAAGAACTTCATGAAACTCCTTGTTCCATCATCAATAAGTAAAAGATGGGGCATATGTCCTCTTTTATCAGTTGAAACAGATGAACTCATAGATAAACTAAGACCAGCTTTGATATGACGCCAAATAATTGCGAATGCAGTGCCCTCAGTCTCATTTAAGCAGTGAGCAACAACTAAAAGTTCAGATACTCAGTGTGGAAAAAGTATAAGGAAACAACAAAAGAATATTAAGAATAAGGAATGAAGGATCTGATGCACTGTGAAACTCACATAAATAGCAAACAGATTTAAGACAATCTGAGCCACAACCATGTGCTAGACTTTTACCATACTCCCAATTTAAAGATCACAGCTAAAAACATCACAATTTGTACTATCATTTTGCAGATCCTGTCGTCAAGTTCAAAAATGAATTTGCCCACAAGATCTAATTCTTTAGTGTTCTCTAACAAGCAGGCCACAAAGGGCAGCCAAGGGAAGAGAGCTTAGGGGAAAGAAACATTACTGAGCATAAAGATGAGAAAATATTTTAATAACACAGTGAAAGGAATAAACAGAGATGCCTTATAGGGAAAAGCTGGCTTTACATACTTTGACAACAAGACATGTTCATAATCCTCTTGCCACAAGGAACACGCCAAAAAATCTACACCATTCTAGGTAAGAGTTTGCAGTTAAATATGAAATACTTCCAGACTTTCAATTATAAAAATAGAGAGGTAAAACTTACGATCCTTCACGTCGACAGTCACTGCAATTTTGTCAAGCACGGCAATGACATCCTCTAGAGCTTTATTATAAGCTACAGTGCAGTAGCATAGGAAACTTGTCACCCTGGAGAACAGGAGAACAGAAAATAGCAAAGGAATAGTATATTACCTCGACAGATGACTGTAGGATGATAGTTTTTGTCAATGAATGCTTCTGCAACGTGGAGCATTTCACCAGCTTCAACAAAAACAAAAAAATTTATGCAAAAATTGAGCCTTCACCATAATCATCAGTGTATATAGTATTTCTTGAATTTTTTTTATTATTATTTTTTCTTTGTTTTTTTTTTAAGGCACACAGCAAACCCTTAGCAATGAAGCCTCTGTTGGGAAAAATCGCCTCGAACGCAGGAATTGAGATTAACGATGAATTGAAATAACAAAGATCACAAGAAAAAGAACAAGATTAAAGTAAAGAAAATAGAGGAGAAATTGGCAGAGGAATCGATGTATATGACTAAGATGGAAATAAGGAAATAATAAAGAAAACGTGAAGAGGTAGCCAATAACATATTCTCTTGCCTTAAAACTTGGTTCCAAATTTGTTTCCTTTCCAAATTTAATTCCACACGTTTTTCTTCACATAGGGTAAGCCAATTTGGGGCACAATCCCAACAGCCTCAAGCCATCATGACACACTACAATTCTCCAAACCAGAATATTATATGCTTTTCATTGAAATCCAGCCATTTTTGGGGGCTTCTGATCCAAAAATGCCATTCAAAATGCTAACTCCAAAATTTATCATGCCGTGGGAGATTCAGTTGAGTAAATAAAAAGAGTGAAATGACATTAAATGATCAAAAGACATGAACCAGTCTTGCTTTGGTAGTGGATGGTTAGAGAAATTACCCGTGTCATCAATCTCTATTCACACCCATTAAAATAATGAATGAAACATCTTGGTTAGAAGAACCAATATATACATCACACAGGGGCACAAAACAACATGAATAAAAGTAAGCAATCTTTACCAAGAATGATAACAGATGTTGTTCCATCTCCTACCTCCTCATCCTCTCAAGCCGAATCGAGTTAGTAGCTCTGCCACCAAATCCCAAAAAGCATATATGCGAAAGAGCAATCAAGAAATAAAATTAGAGTCAAGCATACGGAGCTATATTCAGAGAAACACAATACAATCAAATGCAAGCAGGTGTTAATAGGAGTTAAACGGCTTAAAATTAGAGAAATTCAAGGGGAAAGAACAGAAGAAAGAGATTTTACCTTTGCCGCAGGATGTGCAATATCTAACTCTCGGGAGAATAGCATTTCCATCATTTGTCACCACGATACCTGATATGCAGAAAATGAGATTTGAACAGAGACAGTAAAAAATGAAACAAGGAAACAGAAAACTGAATTAAATGAATATCAGCTGCGGCACTCCAATTGACGAGCTGCCTCCTCATTATAATAGCTGCCTCCCCCGCCAAAGCAGAAAATATTAGGTAACTGAATGACAAAATGCTTCTGCATTTTTTGTACTGAAAACATTCTCCTCATGCCTCATCTCAACCCTCATCATTCAATGGTTAACATGGAATACATACACTATAATACTATATGATAATAATAATAGTTCATGAAAATAAAATTCCCCTTCAATATCTTTTAAATAAGGGAAAATATGGTTCATAAAGTCACCTCCAGCTGCATCAAGCAGCATCTTCAGCATAGATCGTGGACCCAAAGTAGTACGAATAATATCAGCGACAGGCCGACAGCCTGAAGAGGATAATCCAAATTTCGGCAAAGATAAATTTAGTTTAAAGATATGGGAAACAAATGGAAAAACAGCATCATTGTAAACCACTGAAATAAATTTTGCAAGAATTATAGAAGGGTGAAAATTTCATTCATGTAACATGGAGATACTTCAAACAAATCATAACCTAATGACATTTCAAAAATACTTTCAAGAAACTCATAAGGCCAATTAAAGTTGGTTAATTCATGCTAGTCATCTTAGAGCTACACCAATAAAGCAACCCCTTCCTCCAAACCAACCAAATAGAAAATCTACAGCTTGAATGTTGCATATGTGTAAACTTCCACTCTTTACTTCACAAGATACATATAGCATACATAGCTCAATCGACTTACAACCATGTTACTCTTTAGTAAGGGACAAGTTGAAAACCATTAGCAGACAAAGATTAACAAGAAAGAGGATGTGAATTTATCCTACCTTGGAAGCTTGGATATTGCCATAGTGCACCTTGTTTCCAGAGTCCCGCTTCAATGAATCTTCTGCTCCATTGAAATCAGAATTGCACATCAGCAAAGGTAGAAGGTAAAACAAGTTAATGGATAGCTTAAGCAAATAAAGCCTGAAAAACAGTAGCCTTCTTTCAGTAGCCACTACTGGTGCTGGAATCAAAGGATTATACTCCTATTGGCAAATAGGTTATCAGTTTATAGAGGATGAGAATAAAGTATTGCAGTTCACCTCGTGCTTCCATCAAACAAAGCACTTGGCTCCTCTTTGTTAAATTAAGAAAGCTGTTTTAAACAGAAGGAAGTCCTAATTCATTCGAAAATGGTTTTGTTTCATCCCATTTCCCAAGTTACACAAATTCCGGCCTCTTCTGGCTATGTGTGTGAAATCGGCTTACATATAGTTGCTTATAACTACCACCTATATAGCCAAAGAAAACCATGGGTGCTTCCTATATACTAGCATTCTTGAGTGTGGTTTGAGGTTAGTGGTCGAATGGATGGCATGGGTAGAGCTATCTTGACTTCCTCCACACAGTACGCCGCGCTCTCGTCACCCCCGGTGGCACGGTATGCCTTCGTTGATCTGTTCTGACAATACAGATGAATGTCTCTTTCTCCCCCGTCAGTCGAACCACTTTACGGTTCAATGCTTGTCTGTATTCCTTTCAGCAGGTAGCTATTCAGATAAGTTTCTTTCTGACGTGCTGCTAGCTTCCTTTATTTATATCCATACCACGTTTGGGTCGGTACTTTGGTCTGGACATCCCCCACATGATTGGAGATGGAAGGATTGCCTCTCCCTTCTAGGGAGGCTTATTTATCGTAAATTGACGGACGAGATAGCTTTGTCACCAACGCCTTCTCCCATTTGTTTAATCTACTTCCTAAGTNTATACTTGGGACAATTATTGATCAAGCACAAGCCCTTTTTGTGGAAGGAAGGAGTATGATGGAGAATATCCATCTTGTCAAGAGCTTTTGAGACAATACAATCGTAAGAGAGTTGCCCCTAAATGCCTCCTAAAAATTGATCTCAAGAAGGCATATGATTCGGTGGATTGGAGCTTTCTCAAAAGCGTGCTTCATGGATTAGAATTTCCTAATAAATTCATTAATTGGACGATGGAATGTATTACCACGCCTGCGTATTCTATTGCTCTTAATGGTTGTCTCCATGAATTTATTAAAGGGAAAAATGGGCTTCGCCAAGGAGACCCTCTCTCTCCCTTTTTATTTGTGATTTGCCTAGAATAGTTCTCAAGGATGTTGAAGTGTGCAACCGAGAATAGTGAGTACAATTTTCATCCTAAATACGGTTCATTAAGGATTACTCATTTGACTTCTATGGATGATTTGGTGCTTTTCTCTAGAGGAGATGAAATTTCGGTGGCATCTTGATGAATTGTTTATCCAAATTTGGAGGCACGTTGGGTCTCAGGATGAATGTTTACAAATCTAGCTTGTACATGAAGGGTGTGCATGGGAAAGAGCTTAAGAATATCTATGGCCTCACTAACATGCCCAAGGGATCTATGCGTTTTAGATACTTGGGTATTCCACTTGCGGTTCAAAAGCTTAAAATCAGCTCTTATGATACTTTTTCAACAAAATATCAGCCTATACTTGTGCTCATTATCTTATGCGGAGAGTGCGGAACTTGTTAGAACCGTCCTCCAAGGTGTTGAATTTTTTGGCTTTTCGTTTTTCCTATTCCAGCTACAATTATTTCCTGGGTCATTTGTCTCCGTTGAAACTTCCTTTGGGGGTCTAAGAAACCATTAGTCGCTTGGAATCTCTGATATTCAGACTCTTCAAAATAGTTGGAGTACCCGTATTGGACACGATAGACATGGGTATGAAATATATGTCGGACCCTCAAAATTTCAACCGGACACTTCGTGGTTTTTGCTTCTTCCTTCTTTTTCTTCTTTCTTTTCCTTCTTTTCCTTTTCTTTTCCTTTTCTTTCCCTTTTCTTCTTTCCCACTTTTGCTCTCCATAAACCTAGAGTCGTCGCAAAGAGGATGGAGAAAGGCGACGGTGCTAGGTTTTACCTTCTTTTTCTTCTTCTTTCTTTTTTCTTTCCATTTTCTTCTTTTCTTTCCTTCTTTCCCACTCTGTATCGGTGGTTTAGTTTTATTTGTATAAAATGAAAATGGATTCCATATAGTGCTACTTAGTGCTCTACTAAGTCCAAATTACAATCAAGTTTCTCATTTTCTATTTTATATAACATTTAGTAATTCCTATAATTGAAAACTAAACCCCACAATTCTATTTTTTTCTTCTTAACCCCTTATTAAATACTCATTTACTTCATTGTAAATAATTAATTTTGGTATATTTAAAATGACATTCTGGATTAGATAAAAAATTGAAGTTTGATAGACGTACCTACGTACCTGTATCTGAAATTTTGACTCTTTTTAGCCATGTCCCCGTATTCTATATTTTAGAAAATAAAAGATCTAACACTTAGATACGTATCCTTCAGCATCATAGGAAGAAAGACACGCTTTGGGTAAAGTGAATTAACCATGTATACTTAAGGAGGACAGACATAATGCACAGCCAACAAAGGGGACTCACCTCTCATCAAGAGGCTGCTGGAAATTAGGAATCAACTTACTGGAACTCACTAGAACACTCAGGCAGCTGCGGACAGATTGCTGGGATGGACAGAAGCGGGCTGTTTTAGCGTTCACAGGGCATATGATTTGAAAAAGTCAGGAGGGCCTGGACTACTCAAGGGTGGAGAGTGTACATCATTTTAGCGTACACAGGGCATATGATTTTTTCAGACAGGATGGAGTTAGGATGGCCTGGACTACTCAAGTGTGGAGACTTTACATCACGCCTAAACACTCTTTCATCATCTAGCCGGGAGCGCAATCCAAATTGCTCACCAAGGACAGGTGACCGCATCTCAATGTTGATGCCACTTCTGTTTTTTGTACTTTACATAAGGAAACTTGCCAACATTTATTTTTTGAATGCCCTATCTCCTCGCTTTTTTGGAAGAATATAAAGGATTGGTTGGGCATTAGAAGAGCGATGACTACTACTGCTAGTGCATTAAAGTGGATTAAGGAGGCTAAATGGACTTCTTGGCAAAGCAAGGTCAAGACGATTANACTTCTTGGCAAAGCAAGGTCAAGACGATTACATTAGCGAACACCGTCTACTACATCTGGATGGCAAGAAATAGGAGGATTTTTGAGGACTTGAGACCCCATGTTGATAGACGAACCAAAACACATGTATACAAAATTATGTTCTCTTCGTATCCAAATATTTTGATTCATTTTGAGTCGTTAATGATGGGCCATTAGTCCATATCATTTGTACATCTTTTTCTCTTTTGTTTGCTTAGGTATGTCCGGAATAGTTGTATAACCCACTTGATTGTTGTTTGCCCGGGTATGGTTGGAGTACTTGTATGTGAATTTTAATCCATATTAATTTAATTGACCAATTAAAAAAAATGGATATCCTTGTTTAATAACTTTAGTTCACATCGATACACCATAGGCAGTTGCCTAAATTAAGCCTTTTTCAACATGTGATTAAGAGGACCAAATGAATACATCAAAGCAGATTTTACATCCGAGTAATTACTTATGCAGAGAGTTATAGAGTAACCTTCTTCAATCCACATTTTACTTATTCTTCCAAACAAAAAAGAGAAAAAGAGAAAAAAAAAAAAAGTGTAACAGATATTTTGCACGTAAGTAAAATGTGGATTGAATAAGTAAAATGTTTGGCATTTATGGGGATCTTCTTTCAGATTATTCATGCATAAAAATGACATATGAAATGGAAGTATACGTTTTGCCAGAAAGAAACGGCGGCACAGAAAGGGCATGGATTTTTTTTTAAAAAAAAAAAAAGAAAGAAAATTAAGCAAAAAGACTAATAATATTTACTGAGAACGAGGACAGGGCCTGCATTTTCCGCTTCGATCTTAAGTTGATTAGAACAGAAGTACTAAATTAGCAAAGAGGGTCGAGTGAAGAGAAAAGACAGGGAAGGTGGCATTGAATGCTTGATTCAACCTCCAGAGGGGTACTTTTTAGTTTGCCCAAGTCAGAAATACCATTTTTTATTTTGCCCAAATTTTTTTACTATTCATCACAATAGCCTTCCAATGCTGAAAAGACTAAATTACCCTTAAAATGTTATA
>OU503041.1:8439435-8485178 GCA_912172775.2 Fraxinus pennsylvanica | reverse complement strand
AACACAACCTCGATCTAATCCTGCTGAGTTACTATTCTCAGTTGCAGGGAAGGGGGACCGATCCTTCTCTTCTTCCAGCTCCTTGGAATTTATTGTTTCTGAAATCGTTCTTTCTTGACGGTAATTTTCCTTACGCAACAGCAATTTTCTCAACGATATCACTGTTATATTTTTGATGAGGTTATTATGGTTTTCTCCTCACCTTTAGAGTCGGCTGCCCATCAAGTGTAATAGGTGAAATACCTAGGACCAAATTCCAGTTAGGGCAAACCCTAGTTGGCTCTCTTCATCTTTCTATAAATAAGATGATCAAGTTTGGTCACCTTCTGGGATGGAGATGAACTGCCAGTTGAATAGGGACAGTGGGAAGATTTCCCAAACTTGCAGCATAAGTGGGACCTCGTACAATGATACGGGCCATGGGCATGGAACACCTGGGCATGTGACTGGATGGATGTATATAAATCAAGATGGTAGGATGTGTGGCCCTTACATTCCACAGCAGTTATGCGAGGGTTTATCTAGTGGCTTCTTGCCAGAGGAGCTCCTCGTTTATCCCATTGTGAATGGAAATTTTGTTAATCCCGTGCCACTCAAGTTCTTCATTCAGTTTCCCGACCATGTTCCGACAGGCTTTGTTTATCTCAATGTTGCTGTCCCTAGCATAAAAGACACCACAAATGATCACCATGGTCGCAATCGGCTAAGGCTATTATCTAAGAACACGGACGATATTTCAAACTTGCCATCGGAAATGTTGCTTGTACTCTCAAGGATTATACCATGTGAGAACCCATAAATTTGGGGTAGTGTGGCCATGCCTTTGCCTCATTGATTGTATCAGTTGAAATAATTGCACTTCTATTATTTTGTATTATACATATTATTGATATTATTGGTTTCTTTAGTATATGGTTTGGATTGATGAGTTTTTCCATTCACATGGACATCTTTGTTAAAATGAATTTATAACCCTTGTTGGGTATAGATTTTTTGAATTCATTTTTTATCAAACTCAATAATACATTCTACCAAGAGAATAATTTGCAAGTAGATCCATAACATTTTTCTATGTTTTAATCACATATTCTTCAATAATATCATTTTTTACAAAAAATAAAAACAAAAATTATAGTAATGGCAGATTTGAATCTTATGAAAACGAGATAAAAGTTTAATACCTGTCTATATATACTACTATAAAGTGTGAATATAATAATCATTCTCAACCAACAAGAAAATCAACGTTTATAAAATATCAAAGCAACAACAATGCGTTCCATTAATTAATTTTTTGAGACAACAATCGAAGACATCTATTTTCCTTTTTAACAATATTAGAGATAAATCTTCACGTTTCAAAAATATCTTAACTTCCCTTATTTCTATTTTTGAGTATAAGTAGAAATTGTTAATATCTAAGTTGCTCATGTAAACAATTCGCCAGGGCAAGGATGAAGATGGACAATACCACCCTATTGCCATTTCAGTTTAATTATGTGATGAATAAAGCGAATAATCCAATTGCAATGGTATCAAAAATGTTACAAAAAGCAAGTTCATTATATGCTATCGCAATTGGATTATTCTCTTAAATTAAAAAATAGTTTCACTCGTGAAGTGAAAGAATCAATAAATATATGCAATGTTGAGTTTGATGAAATAGATGGTAACGTTTACTAATTACTGTAACATTTTGGGGTGCTTTTCATAGCTTTAGAAGGAGAGAGAAAGAAGATGCGATCGAGTAGGGCTTGAGTTGAAAGAATGGCTCTTGTTGAATCGATCGAGAATTCAAGAGATGAGGATGACCTTTCTTTTTTGCTTCGACCATAAATCAAAATAGAGGCAACAAAGCCACCCTACTTAGATCCTAGATCGTTTTGTTTTCCATCCCAATGTAAGCAACACTTCAGGTTTACTACTTTTGGGATCTTCTGTTTTTCCTTTAGTTTAGCTCTTTTAGAAGTAAAGGAAGTAGAGAGAACTAGATCTAGATACCCTACTTATCCCTAGTGATTTTAGTGAATAGAAACCCTAACTCTTTGAAAAGGTCGAAAAAACGTCTTTCCATTTTCTCAGCCTTATTTTTGGAGTAAATTTCTTTCCAAAGACCTTTCTCTTTTTAGAGGGATTTTAAGCTTCTTATGATTTCATTTATGGCTATTATACAGAATGGACACCGCTATCCAGCTCAGATCTAGCCAGGTTCATAGAAAAAATGGGCTACGGTGGGGTCAAAAGATGGTCCCGCGATCATACCAATAAGAATTGTGCTATGCCTAGTAATTCGTATAGAGAGAAAGAGCTATCAATGCAGTATGATAAGTATAGGTTGTGACTTTTGTTGGGAATTTACATAACATGTATAGCGAAAAATAAATTATTTTTCAATTCTCACCAAGAATATGCTTTGTGCTTAGAGAAAAATTGTGATAGAAATTATACATTTGATGAATTTTACAAACTCTTTTGCTGATTCTCAAAAACGAATAATCACAAACTGCAATCCATAGCTATCTAATTGTCCAACCTCCATTGAAAACCCGATCACAATGCTTAACTACATGAATTATTATTTTGATCTAATCAAAATCGATAAATTAAAATACTCCTTTTAATGTATCACCAATTCACATTCGTCGTCCCAAATTGACATCTAACAATATGTCAGGACAATACAATGTCACGTGGTATGACAAAATCAAATTTGTTCGTTTATCGTGAAACTATAATCCATTCGTTAATATGATCGATCAATTACGAGATATAGATATGTGTCAATCTCAATTATCGATCATATCTTTCATCTCACTATTAAGTCAATGTAAGTCGAAAAATCCATTTCGACTTATGAGTTCACTTTGGCCAATGATTTCATTATCAATTTAACTGAATGAAATGTAGATCATAATTTCTTACTATCTAAGAGTGACGAATCCTTTTTTGATCATTCATAACCTTCATATGATTCTCGACATACCCGAATGAAGTCGTATTAGAGACCCTTGGCAGAGCAACATCCAATATCATCAAAGTATGACTGTCATCATATAAGGCAGTATGATGACCTTAAGTCAAATGACCAATTCCAGTACCGAACGTTAGAGATTAACCACTGGCACTCAGATAGTTATCCATGTTGAATCTTCCAACTGGTCTTCAACATTGTGTTCTATAACAAAACATCTACGTGTTCATTTAAGTGTAACCAGCTTTTAGCTTGTGAGATCAGCTACTTACTTCGCAAGTAAGAAATGTCGCATGTGATGGTCTATCTGTAATAACGATATCCATATCTCATTATCACTTACGACCACAGATAATTTAAGATTTAGTCATATGTAATTTGTTTTTGACAATCACAACTCATTGTGATTAACTTTGAATCTACGAATTCTATTATTTAATTTATTATAAAATTGATTCAATTAAAAAATAGATTTTGCCATAAATATGCATCAATTATATATTAAAAGTGTTTTTGTCCAAAGTTAATTGGATTTAGGGCGTAACACTTATAAACTCCCACTTGCACTATATTCAATTACTTATGTATATAATATCATAAGAGTTTACACGATGATCATGTTATGCAGCGACAACTCTTTTGTCATTGGATTTACAATTTAATAACATGTGGGAATTTATTCTTTCTTTACGTCATTTCATTGTATTATCTTAACACGTGTTTGGATTATTGATGAGATCTTAGTTCATTCGCTTGCACGATACGATGGCTCCATTGTTATTACAATGCAGAGGCATTGGATCAACAATGTTAGGAACTACTCCGAGTTCATTGATGAACTTCCTGATCCAAACCACAACTTTTGTTGCTTTCTAAAGCAATGATGTATAAAGCTTTTAATATTGAATCAATGACTATTTCTTGTTTGGAACATTTCAAACACACCGCTTAAAAGTAAACCAATATCCTAATCAAAATATGATATCATTCTAGTCTGACTAGAAGTTAGCATCAGTGTATCCATGAACTCTCAGTTTCATTTTTTTCCATATAAATCTTCTCAAAATTTTATCTATATAGATTGAGATGAGTTAAGCGATCTTATCAATCTATCTCTATAAATCAAGTTACTTCTATCATATCCATCGCGAAAAAATATTTGACAACAATAATTTCAATAATAAAAATATAGGGACGTCATTTCCTATAATATGTTTTATATATATAATATTAGGAATACGACAATGTTCCCACTATCTTCTTATAAACACACAGTTTGTCTTCATTTTTTTTAAAATCAAACATTTTAACTTTCACATCAAATCGAAGATTTTAGCTCCAAGAGACTTGTTTCAATCCATACATGGATTGATCTCATTTTCATACCTTGTTGACTTCTTTGGATTCAAAACTTTCGAATTTTATCATGTACACTTCCTCTTGTAAGTTCATATTAAGGAATGCAATTTTAATATCCATTTCACATAACTCATAGTTATGGTATGCAAATATTGTAAGAAAAATCCAAATGAATTTTAGCATAGTTACAGACGAAAAAGTTTTATCAAAGTCAACACATTGTCTTTGTTTATAACTTTTTGCTACTAACATTACTTTGTATGTATGAATATTTTCATCTATGTCGACCTTTTTCTTGTAAACTCATTTACAATCTATGGGCTTTATCTAATCAGGCTAGTCGATCAAGGTCTAAATCTTGTCATCTCTTTGAGTTAACACATTGTTTTTGTGTAATTAGTATGATCATTATCCTCGATTAGTAATGCCTAATGAGGAATCATGGATTCGTACCTTCTATGAGGTCGAATGATCCTACAAGATTTATACGAAACCGACGTGTCCCCAGAAGTTTCCATTTCCTGATCAAGAGTATGTCACTCAGCACGTATGAGATCAAACTCAGGTTCATCTACTTAGTCAACTATATTTGTGAATGCTTGAACTCTTTCAAGATTTATTCTATTCCCACTGTCCTCTTCTATAATAAACACTTTCTCTAGGAGTATGGCATGTCTTGAGATGAATACCTTCTTCTCAACGGGATAATATAATTGATATCAAATTGCCTTTTTAGATATCCTACTAATATACATTTATTGGATTTAGTCTCAAACTTATCCAATTCAGTGTGCTTCACATAAGCGTTACAGCCCTAAAATTTCATATGCAATAAGTTGGGCATTCTGACTTTCCATGACTCGTATGGAGTTATGTCAACCGACTTAGATAGGACACAATTTAGTACGTAGCATGTGTCAATCAGTGCATGACTCCAAAATGGTTTTGAAAGGTTTGTGCGGCTTGTTATTAATTACACTATATCTAATAATGTACGATTCATCATTTCAGATACAATATTATGTTGCAGTGTATGTAGAGGAATCCACTACGAGAGATCTTATTCTCTTTTGGATAATCTAAAATTCTTCCCTTTAGATATTCTTCACCTCGATCAAGTCTTACTGTGAAAATACATTTATCTATTTGTTTCTCTATTTCTAGTTTGAATCCTTTGAACATTTCAAGAGTTTCATACTTGAATTTCATCAAATATATATGACCATTTCTGAAATAGTCATTAGTAAATGTGATGAGATAAGAAAGACTTCATCTAGCATTAATTAATATGGGTTCGCATACATCACTATGCATTAGACCAAGTAATTGTGCAGATATTTCACCTTTTCAAGTAAAATGAAATTTGATCATTGTGCTTAACAGACACGTTCAAATGTACATTTCCATGTAATTTTGGAATTGAATTCTCTTTTATATGACCAAATCTACAATATGTTTATTCAGATTATCTTATACTTTTCAATTTCTATACTTATTATAGAATACTCAATATTTAGAATATAAATGTTATTTTGTAATTTGTCAAAACCATAGAAATTTTATCAAGATACAAAAGGAACAACAATTGTTCTTAACATTAAAATAATTCATGTCCAAACATGAAATTTATTTAATGCACTGGTAATTGTGGATACAAAATAGCATTTCTCTAATTTTAATACTAAGCCTAAAGTCAATGGCAAAAAGTATGCTCCTACGGGTAATGCAACAATTTTTGCTCATTTTTCAACATACATGTCAATTTCTTCATTTTGCAGTGATCTACTTCTATTTAGTTTCTGCATATTTATACAAATATGAGATCCATATCTGATATCCAATATCTAAGAACATAATGAAGTAGACTTAGCCTTGCAATTTCCTTTCCAATAATCTATCATTTCAAAATGATAATAAGAGTATTAGATTTGATATTCTCCTTATTCGATTTGACCGTTTTAGCCATCTGGTTGCTTTCCTTTTCGAAGAAAATCTGAAAGGGTCTAGAATCTATGACTATGATTTGCCCATTACAAACTTAGATATTGAGTTTAACATTCTTAAGCATGTTCAGCAACTCAATAAATGTGCATTCGAGTTTATTCATGTTAAATTCATAATTAGGCATGAATAACTCTCTGACGGATATTGCAGATGCAAGTCTATACTTAGTTCATGGTTCATGACTGAACTTAATTGAGACAGCTTCTCAATGTAGTTAACATCTTCAGTACACGAGCACTGACTGAACATTCTTTTGCCATTATGCACTGGTATAATTGCTATGAGATTTCATATCTTTCCACACATGGTTGTTCACCATTCAACACCTCGAGATGAAAAATCATGTATTAACATCTATACTTTCATGTTGCTTTTGTAACTCAAGTGACATAGTTGCAAGCATCACACATGTTGCAGTACTATCGTCATCACCGTGTTTATTATAGTAACCATATCTTCCTTTATCGAGTCATCAATAGGTGATTTTGGAAATAGCTACTCAAGGATATAATCAATTTTCTTATTCCTGAGAACAATTTTCAGATTGCGATGCCAATCAAGAAAATTTGGTTAGTTGTTGGCATCTAGTATGCCTCTCAAATACATTATGGTTACTCATAATTCAATAAATGACGAAAAATAAAAGAATAATATATAGAATGTATTAATTAATTTAACATGATCTTTTATTAAATTAAATAGGTTCCTACTTTTTAACTTAAATTTACGACCCTCTCACATAAATTTATGGAATGCATACTTGGCTCTCAGTGTGTTGGGATCCCATTTGTTGTATTAAAATCTTGAGTGTACTCAACAAGTCTTAATAAAACATTTGGGAAGATACTATTATCATTTGTATCTCTATACAACTCCTAGATCATTAAGTTGACAACTCTTTGCCTTTACACATCTTATGTGTTAGTTTAACATGCCTCTAAAATTTATCTCCTTTAGTAAATTTATCTCGTTAAGTGTACTCAACAAAAGATAAATTTTAGTTAAGTTGAACTCATCATTCAAAAATATCAAATATTTCAAAGAGTCAAATATATCNTAATATTTCATAGTGTCAAACATATCCCTAATGGACCAGCCTTGAGTGTACTCAACAAGCTAAGATCGATTTAGGACTCTCGTTTTTCACTATAATGATGGAAGGCAAATAACAAATTGACTTAATATTTTTAACGAGGGGTTTTCATGCAAAATGTCTCATCGTAATAATTATATATATTTTATTATACATCTGACATGCAAATAAACATACATATAATAGTGTGGATGATTAAAGCACATTGATCCAATTAAAAATCGAATCAAAGTACAGTGTCAACGAACTAAATTTACCTAAAAAGATTGACCTAAACCCAAATATTTGTAATTGATACATTAATTTTTATATCATTTCCCATAATTAATAATAAATTTTGTTAAATCACCAATGCCCCTGTCGGGCCGTCGGCTAACTCCCATGAAAAAGCTCAAAAACAAATGCCCTTTCTTCGAAATAAATTTTGTGGAAAGAGGCAATTGAAATTGAATCGACTGTCGGGCAGAGGACTCTCTTTTTCCGCCCTCATCACTCTCTACTTTGACTTCGAGCGATCCAATTCCTCAACCTCGTCTTTTGATCTGGTAACTCTCTCCCTCTCTCATGTATTTGTGCCTATGCGTATGTAACAATTAATCAGGCAACTCACTGTGTAATGATTTTTGCTCAGCTCTTTTTATTTAGGAATTTAATCTTGCATATTGCAGTTTCCATTTTTTTTTTTTTTAAATATGCTGGATTAGAATCACTGATCTGACTTCATTCCTAAAAACTGAGATGAATATGGGTTCTGTTCATGCTGGATTTTTCTTTTTCAATTACTTTGCAGAACTTTCATGTAAAAAAGTATCTAAACTGTAATGATGTGTTATTATTTGTGATTGATTGCCATCACTGCATCACTGCTCGGCGAATGTAAAGTATAAAGTACATCGTTTCAGTGTGGCCTCTATTTCCTTTTCCATAGTTGATTTGAAGGAAAAAGGGGTTCTGGTGGTGGTTTACCTCTAAGCTAAGTTGAGTAGTATTGACGTCCAAATTTGTCGAGTCAAACATGCAAGGTAGCCTAATTATGCTTTGTGATCTTACTCCGGACTTGCAAAACAAATCTCTTTCCAGGAGCACTATGATCTGACACTCAAGTTAGTTGGAAGTTTAGCTAGGAGAGCGGAGAATAAACACTATTGTGCAAAAGCATTGTAGGGATAGTTTGCAATGATTATGAGATCGCATGATTTTACCTTCCCCTAGGGAGTTTACATGCTTGAACATTAGGCAGAGTGTGATAAGACCTGGGTATCAATGTCCTATTGTAAACGGGAGACTTCTCTAATTGGCTTAAAAGCCTTTGACGCACTTTCTTAGAATCTCTGCATCGACTTGTTTCTAGGTGGATACTTCTTAAATAAGCTAGGATTTTATAATGAAGATATGTTCACAGCTTCCCCACTTCTGAGGCTTCACAGTTCTCTTCATGATTCAGAGATTTTTTTGTGCCTTTTATGCCTAACCAAAGTTACATATTGTCCTCTAGCATATTTTTTCCGATATCAAATCCATTTATATAGTGATTATTGATTAACTATCGGGAATTTTCAACTTCACTGGATCTACTGCTTCATTGAAAAGATAACAGTGATGACAATCATCAATGCTCTCAAATTGTCCAATTCTTAGTAGAGTTACCTGTCATGGAAAATTTCACTGAAATAGAATTCTTATTCCACCCCTAGTAACTTCTTTCTGCATTCATTATTTAGGTTCACCATCGTGTTTTTACACGGTTTCTCATGATTCACACTGCATTCCTTTTAGATATGAACTGAATGGAATTCTTGATTTCATCGTGTTATCCACAGTTGTTGTTGTGGAGAATTGCAAAGTGCTGGAGTGTGGCCAGATCAGGTTTCAAGATTAATTCTTGACCACTATAATAGTTAGAATCAATGACACACTAACATAGATGAATTGAGATTGTTAAAAGCAGAGAGGTTTTGGGGCTTTACTTGAATTATAGTATTACATTCTTCTTGTTGTTTGCCTATCGTTCTCCACATACTACTATGGTAATTTGTTGACTTTAACTATTTCAACTACCAACTTTGAGGGGTTTCTTAATTGGTTAGATCATGGGTTTGCTTTCCAATGGTTATCAGTTAAAATTCCCTCAGGACCACTGAGGTGAGTACCTGACAGTAAACTTCAGGCCCCTGTTGGATTAGTCGAGGTGCGCGCAAGTTGGCCCGGATATCCACGGTTAAAAAAAAAAAAAAACTATTTCAACTACCGAAATACCCAATTGCCTGATTATGCTTCATGATCTCACTATGCCAGTGGATCTGCAAAACGAATTGCGTGTAAAGTGGCAGTAAGGGTTACCGATCAAGGGTTCTCCAATGATCAAATTTTGGGTTTAGATAGGGAAAAGAATAAACACTTTTGTGCATGAGCTGTGGTTCTCTTGCCTTGTAAAATCAGGATGTATAATATTTAAAGATGCTATGATTATGAGATAAGATGATTTTTTGAGCCCCATGGGATTTACAAAACATAAACATTACAGGTAGTTAATAAGATTTTGATATCCTTATATTATTATAACTAGGAGTCTTTGCTCCTCTAGGCTACAGAGTCTTGAATGTGTTTTTATCAGAAACCTTGCATTGATAGATTTTAAGTGTATAATAAATGATTTTCTGTTTAGATAGTCTAATATTTGTCCTCCACAACAAATAGCTTCTTTTCCACAAATAATTAACATTAGACCTTCATTATTTAATTCAATGTGTACAATATATGATGGTATTTTTCTTAGATAAATGCACATTGAATCTCTGTGTTGCACGAATACTTCAATTAGGGTGGCACGTCCTTATTCGATTCGTGTCAACAAGTATAATGGTATTTTTCTGACACTCTATCATGGTAATTTTCTTTCTTTATAAAAAAATATATAATACTTTTAACTTAAATTTATTATTAAATAATAAATAGACACTCTCATTGAAAAGATTTAAACAAGAAAAATTAATAACAAGAATAAAATTAGATTTATACTATATTGTTATGAACTGTGTGCATTAATTTAGAAGTAAATTTGATGTATATGGTAGGTGTATAAGTCTAGAATTATTTCCTTGTTAGATATGATTATTTCATTTAGAGAAGTACCCTCTACATGTATATATAAGTAACCTGTTGATGAAGGAATATGAAATTGAGGTTCTCCCAAATCAATTAACATGGTATTAGGGCCATACCTATGAGAAATCATTTAATCTTTGTGGTTGTGTGCTTTGGAATCGCCGACGACATTTTCTGTTCCCTGTTTCATTAGTGGTTATTGATTTTCTGTAGGTGCATGTCATGGGTGGTCGGATTTTTTGTGAGATTCTCCGGCGCCTTTGTGATACGATTGGCGTAACTGTGTGTCGCTGGCGTCTCTGTGAGTGATCGACGAGATCTATGTGAGGGTTGTGGGCTTTGTGACCTGAGGCATACTTTTGTGGTTGGAGTTGCATGAGAGTTTCTCTAGTGTCTCTGTGAATGGATCAGTGTGACTGTGCGTGGTTTGTGTGGAGTTTGTGATGCACGTTTGTGAAGCCTACTAATTTGTGTGGGCTGTGTGTTTTTGTGGACCATATTTTGAAGTGGGCCTAATTTTTTTTTTTTTTGCGTAAGCTTGCTGTTGGGTGGACTCCGTTTATTTGAACTGCTTTCTTTTGTGTCTTTTTATTATTTGTTAATCATGGACGAAAGTGATAAGAAAATAGTGAATGAAATCACATTAACCCTATCCTCAAAAATCATAGATAGAAAGTTAACGAGTAGTAGGAATTATGCTCAATGGAAGAGAATTATTCCCAAATTTGTGTTAGTGTGGATTTGGGCGATCACTTGACTGATGACCCACCTCCACAATCCGATACTAATCTTGGGATTCGAAAGAAATGGCTGATGAAGGATGATAAACTCTTTAATCAGATTCAAAATACCTTTGACTCGACGGTTGACGATGTCATTAATCATTGTGATACTGTAAATAAATTGTGGGATTATCTAGAATTTTTTTATGCAAGTAAATAGGATGTATCGCACGTTCATGAACTGATGTTATAGATTTATCGGGCTGAGCAAAAGTGGCGAAATTTGTTTCAATTTTATACTGAGATAAAACAAGCATTCGAAGAAAAGTATTCCATGTTTCCTATTACTAGTGATGTGAAGACAATGCGTGAACAAGAAGATTGTGGTCCAGTGTTTTCTTTTAGGTTTCGATCCTGAATCCATTAAGTGGGAATATTATATTATTTAGGGAATGATTGTTTTTTATTTGAGAATTGATTCTCAAATCAATTCTCATTTTCAATCACATATTTTTCAATAAAATAATATTTTCCATCACATCAATAATTTTTTCTTCTTTTTCAACCACACATTTCCCATCATATCACTATTCAAAAATCAATTCTTCCCCCAAAAATCCCTACCAAACAAGCTCTTAATCAAGTAAGTGGTGTGTGTAAAAATTATATAAATTCAAATTTTGTTCAACAATTTGGTCTTATAAACTATGTCATTTGTCCTAATATTGTTTTATATTTTTACCAGCATTAAATTTATGGTCGAACTTTATTTGAGATTGAATATTTCATTTTGCTTATCGATTTATTAAGTTTTAAGCTCATAGATTAGCTAGTTAAGAAAAATATGAATACATATTGCATACTTTAATTTAATGGCCCAAATTTAATGGACATTTCAAGCCCCCAAAACTCCGACCTCGATTAAATTTCATCTACACTGAACATTATTCCCGGCTCCACCCCTAAATATTTGCATATGTTGTTGCAATTTGTTATTTTCTTGTAGCATTCATTGGATATCACACATTTGGGATTATAGTCGATGAAAATATTTTTCTTTCACTTGAAAAATCCAACCGACTTGTTGCAATGGCTAACATGTTCGTTGTTGTTCATGTATTGGAAATTATCAGGTAAATCTTTTTTTTCGAAAAGTTCCTGCTTCGATTTATTCAACGAGTTATATTTTATCGTGTTTATTCATCTTTAGTTTTTGGAAAACTCATGTATATGTCATGTCGGTGTTTGACATAATAGAAACTTGGGATGTAAGGCAAGGTACGATCGAACGCCGATGATTGAAGTCTACTGTCCTTGGAACGCCTGAGTTTCACTCGAGCGTCCTTAATTTTTGACACCACAATAAAAATGGTTTAGGTCCGCCCCTGCACAAGTCAAACTCAAATTTGCCAATATTGCTACTCAAGACAGTCTTCTATCAACACCTAATACACTTCCATCTCAACATGAAGAAATGATGGCCTGGAGCATAATCATACTTGAGATTTGGTTCCTTTACCCCTCAATGAAATGGCAATCGAATGTAAATGGGTGTTTATTGTCAAGATGAACCTTGATGGATCTGTTGCTCGATTGAAGGCTTGTTTGATTACTAAGAGATATGTTTCCTCTTCTGAACATTACCAAAAATCTCCCATCGCAAGTATAACTCCATCTCTTCTCTGAAGATTAATGGAGTGTTATCTTCTGATCAAGAGGCCATTTCGAGGGGTATCACTCAGTTTTATCAAGATTTATACCAGGAAGGAGGGTCTAGGAGACCGACGCTAGATGGCCTTGAATTTTCTACGATCTCAAATATGGATTCGGTTTGGTTAGGGAGACCCTTTGAGGAGGAGGAAGTGCTGGGTGTTATTCAAGGGTTTAATGGTGACAAAGCTCCAGGTCCAGATGGTTTCTCTATGGCTTTCTTTCAAGTGTGTTGGTCTGTGGTTCATTCGGATATCATGGCTGTTTTGAGGGCTTTCCATGTGTCTGGATCATTCGAAAAAAGTCTCAATGCCACTTTCCTAGCTCTTATTCCTAAAAAGGTGGGGGCGGTAGAGGTAAAGGACTTTCGTCCTATCAGTCTTGTGAATGGGTTTTACAAGATCTTGGCAAAATTTTTGGCTAATAGGTTAAGGTTGGTGCTGCCAAAGATTATTTCATCATCTCAGAATGCTTTTGTCCAGGGGAGGCAGATTCTGGACTCGGTACTTATAGCTAGTGAATGCCTGGATAGTAGATTAAAGAAGGGGGATCCTGGTGTTTTATGCAAACTTGATGTGGAAAAAGCCTACGATCACGTTAATTGGGATTTTCTCCTCTATTTGCTTCGGAGATGCGGATTTTCGCAATTATGGATTTCATGGATTCATTTTTGCATCTCTACGGTTCGGTTTTCCATCCTAATCAATGGTAGTCTGAGTGGTTTTTTCGCAAGTTCGAGGGGACTAAGGTAAGGGGATCCGTTATCCCCCTTACTCTTTGTCATTGTTATGGAGGCTCTTAGTCGGATTATGGACCGGGCTATTAGTGGAGGTCTTTTTTCAGGATTCATGGTGGGTTCCCCGGATGATCAGCAAGTTTGGATATCTCATCTTCTTTTTGCGGATGATACCCTGATTTTTTGTGATGCTGATCTAGTTAAATTGGAGCATTTGCGATCTGTATTTTTGTGGTTTGAGGCAGTCTTTGGGTTGAAGATCAACTTGGGTCAGTCTGAGATGGTTCCGGTGGGAGAGGTCCCTAACTTGGAGGTCTTAGCTAATATTTTGGGTTGTCAGGCTGCTTCTCTTCCAATGAAATATTTGGGTTTGCCTTTGGGTGCTTCCTTTAAGGCCAAATCGATTTGGAATCCGATTATTGAGCGTATGGAGAAGCGCCTTGCAGGATGGAAACGCCTTTACTTATCAAAAGGGGGGAAGATAACTTTAATTAAGAGCACTCTCTCTAATTTACCCACTTACTTTTTATCGCTCTTCCCTATTCCGGCTGGGGTGGCACACCGCTTAGAGAGGATTCAGAGGCACTTTCTTTGGTCTGGTATGGGGGAGGAGACGAAATTCCACTTAGTTTCGTGGTCTTAGGTTTGCGAGCCTGTTCAGTATGGTGGGTTGGGAGTGAAGGATCTTCAGCGTTTCAATAGGGCTCTGTTATGCAAGTGGTTGTGGCGTTTTGGTACGGAGAGGGATGCTCTTTGGCATCAAGTGGTGGAAGCCAAATATGGCAGCATTTGGGGGGGTTGGTGTACAAAGGAAATGAGGGGTTCCCATGGGGTGAGTTTATGGAAATCAATTCATCAAGGCTGGCATGTGTTCTCGAAACACCTGTTTTACTTGGTGGGGGATGATTCTCGGGTGAAATTCTGGCATGATAGGTGGTGTGGTGGTGCTCCATTGAAGGAGGCTTATCCAGAACTTTTCTCTATCGCCCTAGACAAAAATGTGTCAGTAGCTGCTCTTATGTCTCACATTAATGGTATGCTTCGTTGGGATGTGCTCTTCACGCGGAATGTGCAGGATTGGGAGTTGGAATCTATATCTTCTTTTATGGATCTTCTTTACTCTACTTCGGTGCAAGGTACAGGGGAGGATTTGATTAGTTGGGGCTCTCCGGCTTCTAAGGCCTTTACCGTTAAGGCTTGCTATCGTTACTTGAGTTCCCCTTATCCTAGAAAATTTCCTTGGAAGTGTGTGTGGAAATCCAAGGCCCCTCCTCGTGTAGCGTTCTTCTCGTGGACTGCAGCTCTAGGGAAGATCTTGACTATGGATAACCTTCGTAAACGTGGCCTTATTTTGGTGGATTGGTGTTGTTTATGTAGGGAGAGTGGGGAGAGTCCTGACCATATTCTTTTGCACTGCAAGCTTGCTCGGGAATTGTGGGATATGGTGTTTGCTTTGTTTGGGGTCCAGTGGGTCATGCCAAATACTGTTTTTGATCTTCTCTCATGTTGGCAGGGGTATAGTGGCAGTAGTAGGACCTGGTTGATATGGAGGGTTGTTCCCCACTGTGTTTTTTAGTGTGTTTGGAGGGAAAGAAACGGTCGACATTTCGAGGATACTGAGACCTCCATTTCGGAGTTGAAGAACAGTTTCTTTCATTTATTGATTGAGTGGGTTAAGGGCATGAGTGTTCTTTCCGTCAGCTCTCTTTTAGACTGGTTGGACCATTGTAATCATTGATTTCTTTGTCCTTTTGTATACTTCTAGTGTACTGGGACCTTTTTAATAAAGTTTCTTTACTTATCAAAAAAAAAAAAGAGATGTTCAAACTTATGGTGTGGATTACTCTGAGACTTTCTCTCCCGTTGCTAAGCTGGCTTCTGTTTGGTTATTCATATCTCTTGTCGCTACCTATCAATGGCCGCGTTATCAACTGGATGTTAAATATGCATTCCTCCATGGTGATTTGCTAGAAGTATACATGGAACAAACTAGGGTTTGATGCTCTGGGGGAGTCAAGGAAGGTATGCAAATTGCAAAAGTNTACTCAAGACAGTCTTCTATCAACACCTACTACACTTCCATCTCAACATGAAGAAATGATGGCCTGGAGCATAATCATACTTGAGATTTGGTTCCTTTACCCCTCAATGAAATGGCAATCGAATGTAAATGGGTGTTTATTGTCAAGATGAACCTTGATGGATCTGTTGCTCGATTGAAGGCTCGTTTGGTTACTAAGAGATATGTTCAAACTTATGGTGTGGATTACTCTGAGACTTTCTCTCCCGTTGCTAAGCTGGCTTCTGTTCGGTTATTCATATCTCTTGCCGCTACCTATCAATGGCCGCGTTATCAACTGGATGTTAAATATGCATTCCTCCATGGTGATTTGCTAGAATTTTACATGGAACAAACTAGGGTTTGTTGCTCAGGGGGAGTCAAGGAAGGTATGCAAATTGCAAAAGTCATATGATATGAAACAATCATCACGTGGAGTTTGTGATTGAATTTGGCTTGCAAAGAAGTACATATGATCTCTCAGTATTCTTTAAACAGTCTACAGTTGGGTGTATTTTTTTAGTGGTATATGTTGATGATATTGTGGTTACTGGTAGTGATAGCAGTGACATAAGTATGCTAAAGGCTTTCCTAGGCACATGGTTTCGGACAGAGGAGTTGGGTCCTTTGAAATATTTTTTAGGAACAGAGGTCTCTCGAAGTGGTAAAGGGATCATTCTGTCTCAAAGGAAATATGTCTTAGACCTACTAGATGAGAGGTTTAACTGGAGCAAAGCGTGGTGATGCCCCCCATGATACGAAATGTGAAACTCGAGGCTAGAGATGGAGATGTGTTTGTTGATACGGACAAATACAAGAGAGTGGTGGGAATTTTGAACTATCTCACAATTATTCATCTAGACATTACCTTTCCTGTAAGTGTTAAGTCAATTTATGTCATCTCCTAAAACTTCACATTGGGATGCCGTTACTCATATATTAAAATATTTCAAACGAGCTCCAGGGCGTGGGATTCTTCATAGAGACCACGATCATTATAGAGTTGAGGGTTTCTCATATGTTGACTGGGCAGGTTCTCTTGTAGATAGGCGCTTTACTACATGGTATTGTGTTTTTGTTGGAGGTAATTTAGTCTCTTGGAAGAGTAGGAAACACGTGTTGTAGCTCGATCAAGTGTAGAATCTGAATTTCGAGCTATGGCACAGGTAACTTGTGAACTTATGTGGCTACATCACTTACTTGGGGAGATTGACATCGATTAGTCCAACTTCATGACCTTGTGGTGTGATAATCAACAGCTATTCACATTGCCACTAATTCAGTATTTAATGAGAGAACAAAGCACATAGAGGCAGACGATCATTTTGTTCTTGAAAAGTTACAACAAGGGTTGATATCGACTAAGCATGTCAGAATAAGGGATCAATTAGCTGATGTGTTCACAAAAGCCTTAGCTGGGGCTCGAGTAAACTATATTTGTAACAAGTTGGGTATGATTGATATCTACGCTCTAGTTTGAGAGGGAGTGTTATACCGTGTGCATTAGTTTAGAAGTAAATTTAATGTATATGGTAGGTGTGTAAGTCTAGAATTATTTCTTTGTTAGATAGGATTATTTTCTTTTGAGAAGTATCCTCTACACGTGTATATATATATATATATATAAATGAATTTTTTTAAAGAATTTAATCAACGTATTGACGACGTTTCATGACAGTGCTTTTTTAAAAAATCGTGTGTTGACGTGTTCGACACATGTTGTGTCGGTGCATCATAGTTGAACCTCAATGAACATAACTTGTGCAAATTATCTAGCGTTACTATTTACCTCTATTTGTACAATTTTTAGTAACTGTTTACCTCAATGTTCTTTTCCTTGTAAAATTGAAATGACTCTGAATTATATTTGATTCTTATGTGTTAGCTGTCTGAAAGGAAATTAAGTCAAGGTTGCTCATTATCTCATTATTTCATAAAAGGCACAGAAGCCTCAATTTTTCAGTGAAACTAACATGTAAATTAGCATTTAGCTTAGCTAACTGTTTTGGCCTTAGAAACATAGTTGAACTCTCTTATTCTCAATTGAAATGAAACTGATACCAGAAATATGAAATTCCATGCATCTAGGATTATGAATTATCAAAAATCTCCATAATAATTACTAGAAGAAACTGGAAGCCACTTTGGGTGCTCACATGACATGTAACCTGTAGGAAATGGCTGGAGAAACTAAGAATGATGCTGCAGAGTCTGCGACTACAGATACCGAGCTTAAGCCAACAAAGAAAAAAAAGGGAGTACTGTCAAGAATATGGAATGCACTATTTAGACTGCATGGGGATGATTTTGAAAAAAGACTGCAATATATAACCAAGGAAGAGGCTTCTGTCCTTGCCAGAATTAAAAGGCGTTCTCATAGTTCAAGGAGGATGGCTAGGAATATCATTATATTTTCTGTAGTTTTTGAGGTAAAACAGCCCTTCTTTATTCTATTATATTTGGTGAAATATATGATATTTGTATTACAGCTGGGGCCTAATGCATCCATATTTTTGGTAGATATTTTGAACTGTTATTGTATATATCATTTACTCTATGAAAATACGAATTTGTATAATTGTATTTTACATACTGGCAGAATATATTTTGATGGTTATTTATTTGGTTCCAAGGTGAGCGCATCCAGCTAGTCATGTATTTTCCTTTTTCCCCTTTCTTTGTTTCCTCTTCCCCCTTAGAACCAATTAGAATTTAGTTTGCCTTATCATATTTTTCCATACAAGGTTTGCATCAACCTTGTCACCTCATTTATGTGGGGAATGCAGCTGCCTCACCCACTCTCTTTCTTTCTCTTTAGTTCGAATGCTTACAGTTCTGCTGCTTGAGAACTTCTCATCAGTCTCTGCCTTCTCCTCTCCCTCCAGTTCTTTCAGACATCCTCATTGCCACATCCTTCCTAGAGACAAAATCAGCTATTACTCATTGTCCTGAAATTATATCAACTTTTTTGGCACTCCTCCACGAGCTGCTGCTTCTTGCTTCTTTATGTCACTGTTTTCATTATTTTATCAGATTAGTTAATTGATGGATCATTACATTTTATTCTCACTTGCTTGGAATTATTTATTTATTTATTTTTTGTAAAGGGATTTTGCTATGCCTGTTATCTGTTGCTGTTTATTCCTTCCCCCCACCTATGAGTTTCCTAATCATTAATTTTATTGCTAGATATGATTCAACACATCTATGATATTCCTAGTCATGCATTTGAATACGATCCTCTTACGTTGAAAAAGTATTCCCTAAATTTCAATGCCATCGACAAAGTGAAAAATAAAGGGGTTAAAACATGCAGTTCTCATAGTTTTTGAAATTTTTTTGTATTATATGGAAAGCACTGGTAACAGAGAACTAGAAAAGTGTAATCAAATATTTATTCAATAAACTCAACAAACCCATCCTTTCTTCTTCTTCTTTTTTTTTTTTATTTGGCCTGAGGGTGGGGCTAATCCTTCCTATTTGTTAAAGGAATCCTAGAAATACTTAGCACTCCATCCTAAGTAGTGAAGATAAGCCTTTGTGGAAATAAATTGAGTTGAATTCACTTTCCAAATCAATAATAATTTCGTGATGAATATAACCCAACTTCTATGCCACAATGTGTGTTGTTATGTCTACCATTTTGTATAATTTGCCTCTAAGTGTCTCTCACATTCCGTTTCCTTTGCGGTGGGTATTTTATGCATTGTAATCTTTAATGTTGTCTAAGATCTATAACATTGTAATAGTAGAGGAATGATCTTAATGCCGAATTAAGGGCTCGCATCCAGACGTTGAAAGGGGAATTAGATTAACTGATCAAGGTAGTGGAAAGTGGGTCCCAGGAACACTTATTGTCATAAGTGTGGGGTGAGATTGGATGAGTTTCCAGCCAATGAAAATATGTAGCGAATTTGGATTCTAAGGAATTACCATCGATAAGGGCTCAAACTGAAGATAAGCAGGTGGTGGATAAGCCTATAGGCGAATCTCAGATGCGGACTGAAGTGGTAAATTCCCCCGGTGATGGAAATAAGGTCGAGATGGAGGAAACAAATAGAGATGAAATGGATTCAATGCTGGAGGCATATCGAAAGGCGGAACCTTGGGCTGAGGTAGGGGAGCCGGGTAATACGAATATGGATTCGGAGTTATTGGAAGTGACTAATTGTCCTACGAATGAGGGTGCGTTAGACGCGATTCCATCTGTAAAGGGATCATTGTTGGATAGTGAGCAAGAGAACGGAACTGTATTGGTAGATAGATCAGCTTTGGCAATTGAGAAACAGCAAGGGACGATAGGCTCAACAACTATGGTAGTGAACACCTACTGTAGGAGATATTCTAGTCTTCGGAGGAAGGGGATCTAGGGAATGATAATGATTTGGTAGTGTGGGTTGGAGGAGCCGAGAAGGGGGATACAGACAGTGATGTACGAGTGGAGGAAGAGGGATGCTATTTGGATTCCGTACTTATAGCAAATGAATGCATTGACTCAAGATCCCGTCTCCATTGTTGTTTGTCATTGTAATGGAAGCCTTCAGTAGGATGCTTGAGAAGGTCGTGTGGCAAAGTTTGTTAAGGGGCTTTGTTGTTGAGCAGTTGGAGGTTCTCATTTGCTATTTGCAGATGACACACTGATTTTTCGTGATGCAGATGTTGAGCAATTCAGGAACTTGCGTTGTTTACTCATGTGCTTTGAAGCCGTATTTGGATTGAAAATAAATTTGGGAATATCTGAGGCATCACGGTGGGAGAGGTCGATAACGTGGAGGAGTTGGCTGCGATATTGGGTTGCAGGGTGGCGGAACTGCCAATAACATATCTCGGGCTTATTTTAGGAGCACGGTTTAAAATCACACAGATTTGGAACAGTATTGTGGAAAGGGTGGAAAGAAGGCTAACGGGTTGGAAGCGTATGTACCTCTCAAAAGGAGGTCGTCTTACTCTCTTAAAGTTCGCTTTGTTGAATCTCTCTACTTATTTCTTGTCATTGTTTATTATTCCTTGCAGTGGCAAAAAAATTAGAGAGGAACTAAATGGAGTTTCTTTGGTGAGGATTAGGAGAGGGGAGGAAATTACATTTGGTTAACTGGTGTGTAGTTTGTTCTCCAATAAGATTCGGTGGTCTTGGACTGAGGGGTCTAGTACTATTTAATAAGGCCTCGTTGGGTAAGTGGTTATGACGATAATTCGGAGTGGAGAGGAAGAGTTTTTAGAGAGATATTATAGGGGCAAAATATGGTGTTATGGAGGGGGATGGTGCTCATGTGAGAGTCGTGGTTCTTATGAGGTGAGTTTGTAGCGGTATATCCGGCGAGGGTGAAGCGACTTTCGGGATATATTGACTTTTGTAGTGGGGAATGATAATACCATCAGTTTTTTGGATGATTGTTGGTGTGGAAATCAACAGCTTAAGGTGGGATTTCCTTCTTTGTATTATATTGCGTTGGAGTCGTCTGTCATGGTGAATGATGTCTCAGATATTCATAATGAGAGTTCCAGTTGGAACATTGTTTTTGCTGGGGTTTGCAGGACAGGGGATGATTATGCGTTGCTTTTGACATCTTTATGCGAGGTATATATCAGGGCAGGAGAGGGTGATTGAAACAGGTGGAAGTTGATACGAGATGGTAATTTTTCAGTTCGCACTTATTTTAGATCCTTATTGAGACTTATGGAGAGTTCATTTCCCTGGAAGATGGTTTGAAAATGTAAACTGCCCCCACGGGTGGCATTTTTATTATGGAGGGGTAAGATGACAGGTGTTAACGGTGGATAACCTTCGTACAAGGGATTTTAATATTACAGAGTGGTGCTATATGTAATGTATAAGAGGGATGGGGAGACGATTGATCACTTGTTCCTTCATTGTGATGCTACTCGTTTACTATGGAACGATATTTTGGTTCCGCAACACATGGATTGGGTGTTTCCGAAACGTATGGAAGACATGTTAAAGGCATGGAGGAGAAAGTTTCGAGATAAGGATAGTAAATTTGTATGAGACTTTATTCCGGGTTGCATCGTATGGTGTGTGCGGAGAGAAAGAAACAACCGCTGTTTTGAAGACTAAACACGGATAACAGAGCATATTAGAGAATTGTTTTATTTGACATTGTATACTTGGTTTAATGCTGCGGCTACTATGCATATAGACGGGCTACCTAATTTCACGTTGTTACTTTTTGATTTAAATTGATAATACACTTCCTGTATATTATGCATTGATTAATAAAATATTTGATTACCTTTCAAAAATAAAAAAATCTACTGCACTAATTACATACAAGCTAAATAGAACCTACCTGAAACTTTGATTGCCTGCAAGGAACTTTAAGTCCTCTTTGCCAATTAAGAAAATAGTTTCTTTAGATGCCTCTGTTGACTTGGTGAGATGGTGAACATTGTCTTCTTCAATTTCAATATTTCTAGAACTGATTTTTCCGTTGAGGACATGACTAATTCTCGCATTCTGCTGAGATTCTCATTTGGATAATACAGAGTTATTCATTCATCCTACTTATTTTGCTCTGTACTGGCCTGATAAATAAACATGTCCTCATCTTTTTGGTGCTACTAGATGTTCATCATGTATGTAGACAAGAATTCACATAATGTTGGAAAATTTAACTGGCAAATTTTTATAAATTTAAAAAAAAAAAAAAAAAAAACCTCATTGAATCATAATTCACAATACTGAATGCAAATGAGCCACAGTAAACTAGTTCTAACTCTATCTAAATGTGGATTAATACACCTGTAGAACTTAATATAAGGTTGGATGGTAAGCAATGTGATGCACCATTGCAACTTGAGCAAACTATTTTTCGGGCTGAATTTTGTCCCTGGTGTATAAGATTTATAATCTTGTGTCAGTTAATGATTTATTCATTTATATGTAGGTTCTAGACATGCTCTCCTATCAGGCTGTCACTCTTAGGCACCCACTAGATGTCTTGGTTACTGGGTCATTGGTTCCATATTTTGAAAAACCTACTTCTAATTGACTAATTCTGTATAATGAATTTTTGACCTCTCAAGTTGTTAGGATGTACATAAAATTATTGTTTGATGCATCAACTCAGAAATTGGATCCTTAATCCACTGATGAGACGAAATCAGAATGCTTTTCTAAAAGTGTGATTCAGCATCCATTTGCAAATATATGGTGCAATAAAACTTAAAGGCATGGGATATCAGATCTTCCAAGTGAATAAAAGGAGAGCTTATGATCATGTCATCTTTTACTTCGTTTTCATTTTACGAGAGAAGGTTTCTAGTTTAGGTAGCCAACTTGCAAAGCGGGTTTGTGTCTGAGAGTGAGTCACCTTCAAAAATTCAAGCTATCAACTCCCTTTTATAGCATAAAACTTTTTATCGCATAAAAAATACGTGTGTAAAATATCAGATAGTTGATGTTTCCAATTGACATTTTTTTCCCTGAACAATATGTCATCACTTTATTAACCCGTCAACACTTTTTTTTTTTTCGTTAACATTAAATACAAAATAAATAGTAGTATCTAGAAGTTTTGGAACTAGAAACTCGATCAAGTTAACATGAATATTAAATATTGCTCTAATCATCTTGACCCTAATAGTCAAAATATTTTTAACTGTTTGAAATGGAGGAAATATATAAAATAGAAAACTGCAACTAAATTGAAGTTATTAATATAGTGACAACGACAACAATAACAAAGATATGCTAATATGCTTACAACACTCATCTCTCCTGTTGCCAAAGTTGTGTGTCCCAAGATCTAACCTTCACATGTACTTTTGCTATTATTAGAATTCCTTTATCAGGTGTGTTGTATTTTACCTTGGATCCATGTACCGACGCTATCCATGTGACATTTGAAGTAAATCTTGTGAAAATACAAGAGTTTGAACAGAAAGAAAGTCAAACTTGTGGTGATTACTTTCTCCTATGCATCAAATAACGGTATAGCTTGCATATGTAACCTGGTTCCTGGTTCAATAGGGACCAGATAGGGAATTATATATATAAGCTGTCAAGTAATATCGGATGAATCCTTTTTATTTTTGCCACACCCTAGACTTGATAAAAGCGACCCCCTTCCACCTTCTCATTCTTCTTCGGACTTCAGCAATTGGATACTGGTCACATCTTGACGAGGCAAGGAATTGTATGGAAGCAGAATTATCGTTCTTCTGCTAGAAAATGAACTTTCTTAGACGTAAGCAGGGGAAAACATTCCCATGTTGCTGCTTTAATGTCCAACATTAATCAAGATTTTACCAAAAAGAAAAAAGGCTTTGGAGGAGAGAACAATTAATTTTTTTGATGTTACTTTTAGTGGTGTACATAAAAGAAAGGATATCCAAGGTTATTAAATCTAGGAAATATACTATTTTATTGTAGCTATGTCGAATATCCTTTACTTACTCTCTTGAATGATATTTATAATTCGGTGCATTAAGCAACACCTTTTGTTAACTCTATGAAATACAGTGACTTAATATTTCTGATTAAGGAAACATGAGTACTGTTAATTCATGCTTATATATTGATGTTTTAATACGATAGATGAGTAGTCGATCCTAAATGTTTGTGTATAATAGACGTATCTCTTAGTTAATGTAGTCGGGTTGTTATGAGTGTTGTGGTTAAGAACAAAGGTTGTCGTAATTTTTCAGGTAATTGCAGTGGGTTATGCTATTATGACTACAAGATCTTTAGACTTGGACTGGAAAATGAGAGCATTGCGAGTTTTGCCAATTTTTCTTCTGCCTACATTATCTTCCATTATTTATTCAGCACTTGGAAGCTTCACAAGGATGTGTAAGTATTTCTGTTTTCTTTCTTGTCTTTTTCTGTTGGTAGAATATCATCTCTTAGTTGATCTAGAAGGGAGAACTGAGGCTAAGAAAATCTCATGGTACCGCTAGGGTTGGACATGGTACAATATGGTGTGGCCCTAAAGAGAACTGAGTCGAACCAGAATTTTTGGGTTTTTAGTAACTGAAACCGTCGAATCCAAATTTAATTCCATAATTAAATTTTTAACATTTACAACAATATTACATTAATTCAACTATTGACATGTTCAATCTTAACTCTTCCAAAACTGGGTTTAAAAATGAAGAAGGATGTAGAAATGCTTACGAATATATAGGATTTGATGGTGTGGTTCGTATAGATCTTGAGGAGCAAAGATGAATTCGTGACTTGGGAGAGGGGAGCGGCTGAAAAAGCCGAAAACAACTAAACCTAAATGATAAAATGAGTGGGAGTGAGTGTTACATGAATTGTGAAGTGAAGTTGGGTTTGAGCTCAAATTTGTAGGAAAGAAATATTTTGGCTCAAGTTGGGCTTGGCCTTTGGGAGTTGGAGCCTTGGGCACTTACAGTTAATCACTTAATTAGTTAACTGACAAATTTTTTTTTTTATAATAATCGTGGATGTTCGGGCCAGTTTGCGCTCACCTTCACTAATTCCACTAGGTCCTAAAGTTTACGGTCGGGTACTCACCTCAGTGGCCCTGAGGGGATTCGAATTAATTGGAAAATTTATTTAGAATGTTTTTAAAAAAAATTAGGCTAATTCAATATAAAAAATTAAGGGAGATTCGGTTCTTAATCTAGAACCGAAAATTGAACCCATCGGTTCTCGATTTGAGTACCCATTCGGGTATTTAACTTGAGAAGAATCGAACAAAACAATTCGGTTCGGTTGGATTTGAGAGTTTTGTCCAGCCCCATACCATACCATAAATTTCTGTAGCTTATAAAAATAAGTCATTCTCAAGTAATTTTCATAATTTTCTGTTGCCTAACAAGAGATCCTTGTACGTACTAAAAGAACATCTATAATTCAAATGGTGACTCGCAGAAAAATTAATGAATTAACAAACTTTCACATGCAAAACACAGAGTTAGTGTTTCTAGAACAGTCTTACACTGTCATTGTGCATCTTTATGGAGTAAAACTATTACAAATATTTTTGTGCATATGAATTGGCTGTTTTGTGAGTTATACATTTCTCCGTTTTTCTTTTTGGTGTTTCTAGCACTGTCTGCTACTGTTGTTTTCACTGAGAAAAACAATTATAAATGTATTTGTAGTCCAATTGGATTGTTTAATTGGTTATGGATAGCTTTCAACTATGTGAATTATCCTTGTCAATTGCAAAAACAAATGCATAAATTTTAACTTTTGCTCATCTGAATGCCAATGCTAGAGCAAAGTCACTTGTATATTATGAACCAGTATTGGTTTTTCTTATTTAGATTTTATTTCTGTACCATTCTGTCCTTTCTCCTTTTATATTTTTGCATGGTTCCTGATTTCTTCTTGGTTTTTGCTATAAATCAGAGGAATCAAGTATAGCAGATGAGTAGCATATGTTTGGCAAGTGTTTATAAACGGTTGTGTTTATAAACATATAGAAATGAGTGGTGCATAAGTGGATAGCACATGTGCCCACGCAATATGTGGATAAAAAATGGTTTGACGTTTAGCAAGTGTTTATAAACATTGTATATAAACCACTGCCAAACATATTCTTAAGACTTGAAAGTGAACTAGATGTTGCTGTTGTATAGCATTAAAGAAACAAGAAAGAAAAAGGAATGGGGTGGAGTAGCAGTAAATATGAGAGCAGAGGCAGTTTGGGGAAGACTGTTTACATGCTTCTCATCCCCCACCCGTCTCTTCCCCCCTTCTGCTGCTCCCTTGTTTTCATGTACTATTTGATTTCTATTAAAATGTCAAGTATTCCATCATCATGGGCAACTTGGTTTCTGTTCCCTCTTCTCGCTGTAAACCAAACTGAAATATTTATGGTCCTTTATAAGTAAGACTGGGAGTATCATGTTTATCTGCTGTGCATAATAATTGCTTCTCTTTCAGTATTTGTCAGCTGTTTGGGCTCCTGGCCATGATATTATGAAACAATGAATTCTTTTGTGAAACTTCAAATGCTCTTCTGGTGGGGGAGAGCTTTATAATTGTTTGTTTCTCTGATATGAATGTACAGGTGATAGGAGGGATGAGAAAACATTGGCAAAGCTTCGGGCTGAGAGGCAAGCAAAAATAGATGAACTCAAGGAGAGAACAAATTACTACACCACCCAACAGTTAATACAGGTGATGACTGGAAGCAAGTTGTGTGTTCTGCTTGTATTAATATTTTTGTGTTGTGTGCATCTAAACTGATATACAAAATGGAAGTAGTGGCTCAAAGATGCTGGCTGTGAATAGTTAACTTATAATTAAGGTGTCTCAATAAGTGGGGTCTCTAAAACTTCCATGCATAAAGCATCTGATTCCACCCTATTTTAGCCGATTAGAAATGCAATAGATCCTTATATTGAATCTTCAGTGCAGAGGTATGACCTTGATCCAGCAGCCAAGGCAGCTGCTGCAACTGTCCTGGCATCCAAGCTAGGTACAGATTCTGGTATGAAAGTCTACATGGCTGATGAGTCTAAGCTGAATGCCCCAACTGGAAAGAGCAATGAAGTGGAAGCTGCAAGGACTAGTGGACTTAGAAATCGAAAGCCATCTAATACAAAATCCAACAGCAAGAACGTGCATGATCCTGAAGAAGAAATGCTTAATCATGAAGAGTTCGAGAGCCCTGATATTTCCGAGCATCGACAGGTCATTGTGGAGCATCATCATCAAATTGGTTCAAGCACACATGATGGTAGATGGATTGCTCGAATTGCAGCATTGCTTGTGGGAGAGGATCCAACACAATCTTATGCACTTATATGTGGAAATTGTCGTATGCACAATGGTAAAAATGAATTTATGGAATTAACTATAGATAGAACTGTTTCTGATTTTACATAATTACTTCATCTTTATTCATGTTTGCAGGGCTTGCAAGGAAAGAAGACTTTCCTTACATAACTTACTACTGCCCACATTGCAATGCTCTGAATAAGCCAAAGCAACCCGATCAGCATGTTTCTGGCTCGAGTTCCCCTAAAATGACCTCCTTAATGAACGTGGTTGATGCAAAGGTGACAAGAAGTGCTGATGATTCCACGATTGACAGGATATCTGCTGGCAGTAGCCCTGTGGCTGCTCCTTTGGATAATCACGAAAGTGAAAAGATAGCAACTAGTGGTTCTGTTCGCTAGTGGCATACTTGTTCATTTATACCTGGTCAAATGGTGCTGTTTTCGTGAGCATAGTAACTGTAATAGGCTTGTTTCATCTTCAATTGAGACTTGTATTATAAACTTGATGGCAAGTTTTATGTCATTATATAGCCGAAGTCATCTTCTTATCTTGAGTTATATGTGTAATGGTATCGAATTCTGTCAATTGCGGGAATTTTTCTGGACTTGCCTCAATCTACGGTTTTGGATGATGCTGTGCCCAAGTCCACAGTTGAGTGGTGCTGTGGATATAAGTTTTGCAGATTCATGTTGTTTGGCAAATAAATGTCATATTTTCAATATCTCAAGAGACTGGAGGCTTCTTTCAAATTCTTGTAAACAAAAATACTCAGAACATCGAGAGAAGTTCTGCAGCCTTGCAAGTTGGAAGAAACACAGAGTTCAAGTTTCGATGTCTCCCCCTAACTTCAAAGATGCAAGATTCTGATTGTTGTGAACAGTTCATCATGGAGACAAAGCTTTGATATATTCTGAATTAAGAGCTTTATTAGAGAAGTTAGATTTATTGCGGATCTTGTCTATGGTAAATGACTGCACACTTTTGTTAATGTCCAATTCTTTGAGGCTTGGGAATTACTTGTAGTAGTCGTCAATTTGGGATAACTAGGAATCAGCAAATATTTAAGATGTTCATATACTTGAAATCTAGAAGTTTTTTTTTTTTTTTAATCGTACAATATTCTTTACAATTTCACATTTGGTAGACATCGCATCCATTCATTTTAAAAATTGTTTTTTAAGTCAACGGCACGGATCTTGACAACTCACTGATTGTACTAATTTGTGTTGTTGCTTCTGTCCACTGCCAACTGTTAGGTTCAATATCTAGGCAAATGAACGAGTTTACGCCTAACTTTTAGGTAAGGCCGCCAATTTTATTTAAATTTTATTTCAAGTACCATAAGATTTTTCCATTGGTAATAAATAAAATAACTCGTTTTAATGACTTTAATTTATGCACAAAAATTATGTTTCTTGACATAATAACATAAAAAAGTAAAGTTCTGTTCTTTTTACCATTTTAAACCCCTTTTGTGTTTTCAATTTTTCAAAACAGTGAAAACGCATTCTCTTTCCTATTTTCGAAAATGGGTTTTTGAAAATAAGTTAAAAATTTATAAAGAAAACCCAAAACGATCGTTTTGGGTGTTTTTAGTTATAAACAAATCAAATTTTTTAAAATGCGTTTCGTGTGTTTTTAAAACAATTTTTCAAAATGTCAAAAAAAATACATTTTCAACAATATCAAAATGGACACTCGAAGCACAAAGCCCAAAATGAATTCAAAACTCAAAACACAAAATTGAAACACAAAGAAAACATCCCCTAAACCCTAAATAATAACAATGGAGAAACTGTAATAATTAAGTAACAATTAAAATAATAATAATGATTAATTATGATGGTTTCTATGCCAATGATTAGCAACCGAATTACAGTCGGTGATTATCTGCATCACTGCTTATATTGTCATCAATGATTGTTGACATACAGAATTGCCGTTGGTAATTTTGCTAATGATGATTTGTTCCATTTTAAATGTTTTTATTATTTTTAGGAAAAATGGTCCATCGGAAATTTACCCATTACTCCCAAGCTGCTTAAGCTGCCTTTGATTGAAACAATTTCTTATTTTAACTAACTCAGACATAGGTAACAGATTAGTGGAGTTGGCCGTGTATTTTTTAATTAAAATTCATATATATCTGATTAACATAAGCTAAACACAGATAACAAGGCACATCAACTAATTGATGAATCATCTAATTTAGTCCCCGTTTGCTCATATTATTTGAAATTATAATTTTTGGAATAATTTTTTTTAAATGTCTGGTTGAAAAAGAAGAAAAAAATTTCGATTTACGTGTAATATTATTTTATGGAAGATTGTATGGTTGAAAATAAAAGAGAAGGATAAATTTTTGGGATAATGTTGGCAAACGGAGCTTATATAATTGCACGACAAAGTGAAAGACGCCCAAGTTGATTACATGTTCACGTTATTGCGGGTTTGTAGTATATTTCATTACAGTAGCAAGATACTAAATATCACATCAAGTAAGAATTATTTTTTGGACGATCTTAACTCTATTACAATTCAATTATTTCAATAACATCTTTTCGTTTTTCAATATGTAATAAATACTACAAAATCCGTATCAAGTATGAATTTCATATTATTAATTCTCAATTAGTTAACATTAACAATATTCTAGGTTCAATGAATCTTTACTTGATGAATTTTGATCTACATGATTCTAGATTTATTATAGATGAATTTATTTCTATTCATGTATTTAGAGAAATTTTAATGGGGGTTTAAATTCATATATTAGCAACTAATTCTTATGTACCAAATGTAGTATACAAAGGTTGCTCATTTGTAATATTTTATCATCACAAAAAATTTAAATAATAGAAATTGAGTTTTGAGAGTACAAT
Organism: Fraxinus pennsylvanica; assembly: GCA_912172775.2. Lineage (NCBI taxonomy): Eukaryota > Viridiplantae > Streptophyta > Magnoliopsida > Lamiales > Oleaceae > Fraxinus > Fraxinus pennsylvanica. The sequence continues at coordinate 8,454,812 of OU503041.1, read as the reverse complement.
TTTCTTGTCTTAAATTTCAATCCAAAAGTTTATTTTCTTTAATTTGTTTAAGACTCATCAAATCCTTCCAACAAATTAGTATCAAATATTACTTTTACAGCATTTACAAAGTATTTCAAAATAACGTGCAATGCACGTTCAACTCTGACTAGTACTAATATAAATGTGATAATATATCTAATAAGTACTTTAAATAAGAGTAATATTCAATCATGAGCATGGTCTATTTGATAATAGGATCAATATCATATTATCCAATAAAATTATAATGCGATTTTATTAATTGGATATTGTGATGAGACTCCACTAGCACATAAGGTACTAAGCACGAGACTGAATAGTTATTCTTTAAATGATCACTTACTAAAATCGTCTCACACGACTTCTCTTCTATGGTAACACGTAAAAGCTTGATACTCAAAAACATTGTATCAATTATCATTTGAAATTAAAGAGACAATTTTCATTTTTCTTTCTTCTGTCAGGGTAAAAATGGGAACTAAATTTGCTATCAGTCCCATATTACAAAAGTGAGCCAAAATACATGCGATATCAAACGAATTTCTCGTAGTTTTAATAGGAATCTAATCATTGTCAAATCATCATTCATTCAAGTTATGAATTGGCATATTCTGCAACGTAATCGAAGAAAAATGAATATTGATCTCTATCCTTCGTGAGCAAAAACTCAAAACTCGATAACGAGCTGAAACGAAAGGATATCTACCAGAAGCAGCAGCATTCTCGACCCGCAGATGGCTTTACATATGAACCAGAGATGGGAAAAACACTGCATGCAACTAGACTCTTTGTCACTTGCAATCATGTCTTCGATAACATAACCTCAATGGCACTGCCTAGTGGCCATGCTGCTTCAACCAGCGAATTTTGGTACTCGACTTTTTTCACCAATGTGATCTCTTGCTTTGGGTCAAGACCTATTCAATGAAAACATGAATTGTCCATAAAATTAAGCAACGTGAATTCTAGATGTGAGTTATCAAACAGTTCGTAGCTTTCTCACTTACCAAACCCATCTATGAGCAGTGTGTATTGATAGACGAGATCCATGCATAAGTACGGTAAATTATCTGGATCCACAGGAGGATATCTAGATTTGGCATCTGCCAGTTTCATTTGGCATGCAATTTTGGCTGCAGCCTCAAAAGCAGCTCGACGGACTTTGGCAACAGCCTTTTTAGGATCCACAAAACCGGCCTATGTGCAATATGATGTCAGACAACTGAAACACTTCTTTACTTAAACCGTGGGGCATGTTTGGTATATAGAAGTCGACGGGGCTGGTCAATAATAAATAAGAAAAAGAAGTAAAATCTTGTTTATAGTAATTTCCAATCCAATCTGGTGTTGCTTACCAAACATGCTGTGAAAGAAGAATACTTTGAATTGGCAGAACTTTTGCAAGCGTCTAAAACAAAACACATTTATACCTCAGCAGCCCGATCAAAGAAAAATGAAGCAACAAATAGATTCTTCTGACCATCCCCTCCTCTGCCATTCCACACCCCGCCAAAAGTGCACTTCATGTGGGTGCATGTAGGTTCATTAATTTTAAGGGCCTTATTAGCAGCTTCTCTACATGCATTCAGGGTCGAACCAGATGAGACAGCAGATGCATCATATTCTTCTCCTCCATATTTGTATGAGCCTTGTGTGGAAAATGTAATGGATCCATAAGGATTAACTTTATTGCCAAATAATAAAATTACAGAACAAAAAAATGCCATAATAATAGTAACAAAGTTACAAATACTGCTAATTTCTGAAAATATTTCCTGCAAGAAGAAAAGTTAGGGCTAGAAAATCCTTTTCATATAAAATAAGAGGACAATGGGAAAACATGTGAAATAAAGTTCACGTGAACGGTCACAAAATGAGTCTGCTAAACTTCCTCTACTAGACTAACACTTCTATTTGAATGAACACCAAACAGATGGTTCTGAGTCTCTTGACTACGTGATGTGACTGTAATGGCAGCAGAACCTACATTTTACTATGATCGACTTGTAAGCAATCAGCTTGATTGTAACATGTGCACAATCTACACAAACCTGTAATAATCTCAATTAATTTAATATATAAACAGAAGTACATGCCCAAGCCATTAATAGCCTTATCACAAGTGTTCCACGGAGAAAACATTTGGATAACATATGAAAATTAAACATCACATTGTATTTTTCCTTTTTTTCTTTTCCTGTTGTTGATGGATAAAGGTTTTATTTATTATCAAGAGTTGCGCAAATATGTCAATCATCAACCAATAATTCATTAATATATAAGTATTTTTATCAACTATTGATCCAGGAAGCCAATTGCATTGAGAACCCTGGAGCAGTGTGCTTCAGCAGCTTATTCGTGGAACCTATTCCCTATTCAAGCTAGCGAAAGAGAGAGACCCAAAAAGGGATATTGTCCAATTAAGATACCACTTAAAAATAATATCTCATTCGTGGAACCTTCTGGCATAATAATATTTAAGATATATAAAAAAAACAACATGTAAGAGTTATATGTCACCCAAGAAACCTTGTGAATTGTACTACAAAATGAACAGGAAGCAATAATAGAATCCTATCAGGGAGTATTTGCGACTTCTGAAGGCAGCCAGTGTCACAAAGTGGTTGATATGTAGTCTATGTTGTAGTGCTCTTATCACGTTGCTTTCTTCAAAGCATTGGCAAAGTGAATATTAATTTTCACTTTTATGTTCCCTTTTAGGGTCTATCATATTGATTTATAGGAAAGAATATTTTTTAATATGGTTGACAAGGAATTTAGGGTTCACTGATTTAACTGTATCTCTAACCTTTGTGAGAATGAAAGTAACACCATCAACTCGATCGACAGACAGACACACACAATGAGCACCATTCTGCCCCAATATTTAATGTGAAATCAAAACAAAAAGAAACATACCATTATAACCTGACAAGATGCATAGATTGCCGGATTTTCCAACCTTCAAAATTTCAGCTCGTGCTGCCAGTAAGCCGTAGTGCAAGTTACTGTTCATCAAATACATGTCATAAGTTATATATAGAGAGGGCATAAAAGACAATTTCCTCTATAACGAAAGAGTAAATTCTAATCAGCAATTATACTCTTAAAGAAAGGAATGAAAAGCTCAATCATTTAGCAAGATAGAGTAGTTACATAGGGGGAGATGTATTCCATGGAATGCTATTCTAGGAAGTGATCCTCTACAAAGAACAAATATTAATTTATCAGAGAGATAGATATAAACCTATGGACATCAAGGTTATATTTTCTACCCTTGAGATACATTTCCTGCACATAAGTATCCTCTCCATCTGATAACCTAGGAGCCTTTGCAGCATCAGCATCAGAGATGACATATGCCATTTGTACAGAGCCACCTCCAAGATCAACCACTCCAACGGTAGATGGATATTCTTTACCCAAATTTCCTATTAGATAGTTGATTGTCACCTGCATAGACATGAACAAATTCTAAATAATTCCACAACCACAGCTGATAACAAGTAATAATATATCAGCATAAGAAAAAATAATAATGATCCAATCGATGTTACTTGTGAGTCATTCTACTGCAATTTCCATGTAATTTAAAGTGTACAGCTCACTTTAAGTAAAGCTCATCAGCCATAGGAAAACGCTTTAGCATGTGAGTGCATCTTCATTTGAAGACTAAATGTTAGCCACCTTATATATTGTAACTCGTTAATCCTACACTTTTAACTAGTATTCAAATGAAACGTGAACTGAGATATCTATATAGGCTGGAAATTAGATACTGGTAGCTCGATTTATGTGGTCAGATCTCTCTTTTCCTTTCGCAAGCAACATCCAATTTCATTAGTTACTAGTTTCATAATTCTACCATTCAACAAAACATAAAATTTGCTGTTTTCCACAAATTTTTACTTCTTTATGACAATTGACACTTTGTTGTTCTATACAGTAAAATTAATGATCATATTGCATCTGGGATCTATTGATAAAAATCACATCAACCGCCTCACCAGTGATCTTCCAAGCTTCTTTCTTGTTCTCTACGAAGTGTACCAAAAGAGAGAAGCACATTTATTTCATTATTATATGAACAGTTTGGGAACCAGAAGTATTATTTGCACATGAAAAACTATTTTACAATGACATACCCATTGATAAGCACCTTCCTGATTTCCATCAAGAACGGTGACCCAATCTGCCTTGGACTTGAATGTGCCTCTGTTCTTCAAAAGATCCCTTACCTTTTAGCAAGGAATTTTGAGTAAATAAATATTTACCGACAAAAAACCTAAAATGAAAAAAAAAATTAAAAAAATGAGGGAAAATCTTAAGGATGAAACACGCTCACCGCTTGCAATATCATGTCTGGTGTATCACCATCTAGTTGCCTAAGACCTGCAGTTGCCTGTATAGACATCATAATTAGTATTCCACATGAATGGCTCAGCAATAAAAATTAAAAATTAAAGACACAGGTACTGAAACAGAAAACTGCTAACCTCGACTCTGACTGGTGTATCATGTTGCAATTCTCTTGGAACTGCAGCTTCTGCTTTCTCTAAAAGCTCTAGCAGAGAGTGAGCAGCAGCCTTGGGGTCATTTGCAAATGAACTCAAACCTGGTTTTTTCTATAATATCAAAATTGGACTGGGCCATGAGAAAAATTAAAGACACAGGTACTGAAACAGAAAACTGCTAACCTCGACTCTGACTGGTGTATCATGTTGCAATTCTCTTGGAACTGCAGCTTCTGCTTTCTCTAAAAGCTCTAGCAGAGAGTGAGCAGCAGCCTTGGGGTCATTTGCAAATGAACTCAAACCTGGTTTTTTCTATAATATCAAAATTGGACTGGGCCATGAGAAAAATTAAAGACACAGGTACTGAAACAGAAAACTGCTAACCTCGACTCTGACTGGTGTATCATGTTGCAATTCTCTTGGAACTGCAGCTTCTGCTTTCTCTAAAAGCTCTAGCAGAGAGTGAGCAGCAGCCTTGGGGTCATTTGCAAATGAACTCAAACCTGGTTTTTTCTATAATATCAAAATTGGACTGGGCCATGAGAAAAATTAAAGACACAGGTACTGAAACAGAAAACTGCTAACCTCGACTCTGACTGGTGTATCATGTTGCAATTCTCTTGGAACTGCAGCTTCTGCTTTCTCTAAAAGCTCTAGCAGAGAGTGAGCAGCAGCCTTGGGGTCATTTGCAAATGAACTCAAACCTGGTTTTTTCTATAATATCAAAATTGGACTGGGCCATGAGAAAAATTAAAGACACAGGTACTGAAACAGAAAACTGCTAACCTCGACTCTGACTGGTGTATCATGTTGCAATTCTCTTGGAACTGCAGCTTCTGCTTTCTCTAAAAGCTCTAGCAGAGAGTGAGCAGCAGCCTTGGGGTCATTTGCAAATGAACTCAAACCTGGTTTTTTCTATAATATCAAAATTGGACTGGGCCATGAGAAACACAGAGTATGACGAAAATAAAAAGAAGTTTTAAAATACTGATTTTTCTATGACATGTTTGTGCATTTATTTACACGTATAAAATGTTTGTGTTTACATATTCATAAATACACAGAGACACACTCATACAACAGCAGTTCTCGTAAGTTTTAGCCCACAGGCTCAGTGCTACTGCTTTAGGTCATACAACAAGAAGAAGACGAAGCCAAGCCTTATTTCCACTAAAATCTGTGGGTCGACTTCGTATGTCATTTTCTGCCACTCTTTAAATTATTAATGTATCAATAAAGTTAAATCTTTTGCAACCACATCAGACCACATTAACTTTGGTCTCTCTCCCTCTTCTTACTAGCTCTTCTAGATGGCATCACTTCTGCCAATAGGAGCTTCTTAAGGCATACGCCAACACTATAGACAATAAAGACGGAAAAAACAACTCATTTATATGTAAATTACTGCCTCTCCAAGTAGAAATACAATTGTTCGGAGCTATATTTAAGCAAAATGTACCATTAAATGGAGGCAACAAAGCAATCATAACTGCATATAACATCATAAATACATAGTAAAGGCCATTTTCTGGTCCCCCTGAGCAGATGTATGGGGTGCTACTGCTACACGATATGAACATGGTTTTTAGCATCCTTACATTTTTTTCAATAGAATTGGAGCATGACAAAAGAAAGTTTAAGTCAGTTACTCTATGGACGCAGAAAACTTACCTGCACAAAAAGCTCGAGTTCTTTGCCAATAGGAATAAGATCCAACTGCTTGTCAAAGCAAAAGTCGTGGACCCTACTACCTGAACTTCTGGCATCAAAAATCACAGCATAGCCTCTAGTTTTGGGATTCGGAGCGAACTTGCGAGGAGAGGACTCTATTGAACTGGCAGAGTTGCGATGGCATGAGAAAGAACAGAAGAGTGATGAGTATGACAGGGACTGAGATCATGAGTATGGCACCACGATATCTCTGTATCTTGTCATAGACTGTCTCATGTCTGGTTCGCCTCGATATTTTCTCCATTTGAAGTAGCTCGGCTTGGCCTTGTTGTGATTCTAAAAGTTCTGCAGCCGATGGTGATCGATATCGGATCTGACCATTTCCTGGCGTCTTCAGAGCCTGTGTCTCCTGTGCCAACTCCAGCTCTATTTCCTCTGTACTTTTTCAAACAGATATTATCGTGGAAACGGAGTCAGTGAGCAACAGTAACTCCAAAATTACGACGACATGCAAAGTGAAAATCATGTTGCATATAGAGGCACATAACTGCTTCCAAGCAAATCCCATTAACTAAAATGCTTGTCTAATGATATATATGACTGAATCCTTTTTCTAGTAATTCATACTTTGTATTGCTTCTGGGCAATCAAAATACAGTTTCATTCAATAAACTATGCAAGTCCCTACTTCAATCATCTCAAAGCCGAATTGAAAAGCTCGACTTCTGCATCTGGTCAACTCCTAGGAACTGTTTCAACTATGAACTATGATCTATGCATATCAAGTCGCATGAGTTTTCACCTTTTCCTATAGAATTTCGTAAACTGAGACCAGCCAAATACAGTCTGATTACAATTCTCTCATAAATTTCGTGGAGAACTATCAAAATATCCCACATTAGTGAAGCATTTTTAGTGAAACCAATCACATCCCTCCATAAATTTATTTTTCCTCTACTAAAACACGTAATTAGATATAACATCTGAAAACTTTACTAAATCCAAAGAAAATGCATGTGCCGTATACGGATAGTGACATAGAGAGACAGACAGACCACCGTATGCCTCATCCAAATCAGAAGACGGCAAAGTAAAACTTCTATTGCATTCATACAATTCAGATTAAGCAAGCATATAGATGCATTTTACCAGATCGTACAAAAACTAACCATTAATTAATCAATCAAGCAAGCAACGAATAGATAGATCATAAACATATACAAAAACCACAAACCCACTTCCCCAACACCTGCAATTTCACTGCAATCAAACCCAATACCCATAACCACCTACAAATAATAGTGGCACTTGGCACATTACAGAGTAAATTCAATAGATTTAAAATTTACTAACCTTGAGATCTCTTGGGTGACAGGCACAGTTACAGAGCGTTGAATGCTGATGATCAACAATCAATTACAGATATAGAAGCAAAAATAGGCAGTGTTTGTGTGTAGCGTAGAGTGCTTAAAAACGCAGTAAAGTTTATTAGTAGTGTTACGTTAAGTCGTTCCACCTTTTCTTGATCTGAGTGTAAGTTTGGTGTGATGGAAAGGAAAATTGGAGGGAGGAAAATGCTGTTAAAGGAAAAATGGTAGGAAAAGGAAAATGTAATGGATGAATAAAATTCCTTTTATAAGCCCAAAGTTCAGTTAATAAAAATCAACAATTAATTTCAACTATTCCTAACTTTTTAACTATATTTTATCAAAATCTGATTTTAATCTCTCCCAAACAAAAACTAAATGTGCTATCATGCCCCCAACTTTTTAACATTGTACGCATATCTCGACCTCATAAAAAAGTTTATGACGTTAATTGGCCACACAAAATCCATGTGATGTATAAAGGGTAAAATTATCAATAAAAGAGCAATATCTAATATAATCTAAGTAGTCACGATTTTAAGTTTGAAATAAAGGAAATTTATTTTTTAATAATTTTACCTTTTAAGTTAAAAATCACGTGCGCGTCGCTTGAAAATTTAAAATCTACATAGAATCTTTTTTGTTAGTTAAGGATACTACATATATAGTTTTAAAAGATTGAAGATATGGTGTCACGAATGAAAGGTTGGAAAAATGGTTGGAGACTCGAAAAGAATATACCATTTATATTAGAATAATGCTAGATGTACATTCTTGGATAACTTTGTGATTGACATACTCCCTATGTGGAAGAAATTTGTGCAATAATCTAATAGATGAGTTCAAAATTAACAATTTTGATTAATCCATGTCGAAGAGTGTCAACAAAGATATAAAAAAATGTACATATAGCATGATTGCTTTATATTATTGCTATTGGTTTGTCAAATTATACCTTGGTAAGGCAAAGGATTGTGAAATTGCAATATTTGTGCCCGTTCTTTACTATAATTGACGTCTAGGGTCTCATTTAATTTTTTTAATTAGAGGGTTTTCACTTTTTTTTTTTAGTGAAAAGTGTTGGGGAAATGGGTTTATGGCTGACTTTGGAGTTAAGTTTGAGTGGGATCCGGTTGTTCATTTTGGAATATGAACGTTGATTTGTGTTATCCTCTGTGAGAACATCGAAATCATATATTTTGGGAAAATGAGTTTATGACTGACTTTGGAGCTAAATTTGAGTGGGATTCGGGTGTTCATTTTGGAATATGAAAGTTGATTTGTATTCCCCTTCGTGAGAATATCGAAATCATATATTTACTTGCCAAAAATGATATTCGGGTGAATGAAAAATTGGAACTCAAAGCCAATTGAAAGAAATCCATATGTTGGAAGGAAACCAATTAATGGTTGTCCCACGTAGGAAATGAAGAAAGCAAAAACCACTTTATATATGATTACACTTTAAAAGGGTGTGATCATGTGTAGGATAAATGCTCTCTCCATGTGTGCACGTAGGGGGGTGCAAATCACGGACCGAAATAAGTTTCGGACCTTGAACTCGTATGCGAGCGCGACCTACGCACACGAATGTCGGATCGAATTGACCAAAAATTAGCCCCTTAGGAGGACCTACGTTTTGGTTTTTTTTTTTTTACTTTCTAGAACTGACTTTTAGTTTCTGAAACTCCAGAAACGTCTGAAACTCCTGTAATTATTACTAATGAGTTAATTGATAGATTTCTGGGAGTTAAAAGTTTATATATGAGAACCGTTTTCCACAATTTAGATACACGTAAAAAAGGAAGGAGAAAAATCACTGTTTTACACGCTGCATCTGCATAGTTTACAGTACTGTGTCTCTGTCGAATTTTCTGGTTCCGATTCTTGGTTGTGATATTCTTCGGGTACTAAATCAGTTCGCAGGAGTAAATTCTGTGGTGCTCAGATTCTACCGCTTTACCATTGTATTCTGAGAAGCAGATGCTTAAATTAAACCTCAAGTACGTATGGTGAGAGGGCGAATCTGTTTTAAGGAAACTGTGTTCACAAATGCCTTGGTTTGGAATTTCTTTTATTGCAATTTAAATTATTTGTTATGTTATTTTATTGCAAGTTGTTAATAAGTTATTTGTTACATGTGAATACGACGTCTCTATTACTTGCATATACGTTATGCATAAATTGTAAATCCACTAAATTGCATATACGGTATCTGTCCTACATCTACAGTAATTGACCTGCAAATACGATATCTATCCTGCATATACGGTATCTATCCTACAAATACGGTATCTGTCATGTAAATACAGTATCGATGCTACAAATACGCTATTTGTCAATATTTACTCATTAAGCCGGTATTTATTCACTTAAATATACTACCAACAAAAAGTAAGTGTAGATTGCGTCCGATATCATGTTTTCGCATGAAATAAGATATTTTAACTAAAAAATGTTATATCAAGTTTGCGAACAACAATGATTTTCCAATACTTCCATTGGCCTCGAATCTATATTTTTGGCCAACTTAAGTAAAGAAAATGATAGGGAATAAAAGTCAAGCTTAAGGGAAGAATGAAGCAAGTATGATTTTATCTTCTTTTTTTAAAAAAAAAAAAAATGTGTGTAATGCATATATACCAAACCAATATGAAAACACGTGATATGCTAAGAAATCAATTGGAAGAAATTCGTGTATGAAATTCTATTGGTGCAAGAATTAAGAATGGGACTTATTTAGTTATTTTTGCTAAAACAAAGACTCAAATACCAATTTACAAAAGACTGAGGACCATGGCCATAATTTTCCCGATCCTCTACATTTGCAGCTAATTTTTTAAATTTGACGAATCTTTTTTTTACTAATTTTTCATTATCTTATAGAACTGAATTAACCAATTTTAAGTGCATTGCTATACCCTCGACGAAATCACTTCTTTCTATATTAGCTTTCTTTGTTACTATTGTATAATAGACATTTACAATTTTTTTCTAATTAATTCATTCAAGAGTAATGCTGTGTAACTCCACTAAAATTACACCACCAACTTAGATGACGTTATATGATAGTTTAAATAAAAGATAATATTAAATAATTTATTTAATTTCACATATTATTTAAAGTTATACTAATATCAGCTAAAACGGATTATAATTAGGGATAATTGCAGCTGCGGTTCCAAACCTTTCAGATTTTTGCGCACTTTACCCTAACCTTTGACTTGTGCTAGCGGAGGTCCCAAACCTTTAATAAATATGCGGAGGAGGTCCAAATGGATGGGTTTCCATCCATTTGACCGTTAGTCAACCTAAATTTTACCCTAACTTTTGATTTGTGCCCGCCACAATCCCAAACCTTTGATAAATATGCGCCAGAGGTCCATTTGGATGGAAACCGTCTAGTTGACAGTTAGTCAACCAAGAATAGTAGGCCTTGACCAATTTTGACAAAATTAATAGGCGTAAAATGGTAACTTAACAATTAAAACATTAAATAAATAAATAACAAGAAACAAAAAACTAAAAAACACACACACTCTCTCTCTCTCTCTCTCTCTCTCTCTCTCTCTCCCCGAAGTTGCTCCTCGCCGGCACCGCCACCACCTCCTCCTTTGTGCTCACCGCCACTGCCTCCTCCTCTTCGCCACCACCACAAACCAAACAACAACTTCCAGTCTGCAATCTCCCCCCTTTTTATTCCCAGAAAACACCTCCATTGCCACCGTCACCTGCGGGTTGCCGAATGCTCCTATGTAATTGGCTAGTAGACTGAAACCGCCATCTTTGTCGCCCTTGAACTGGATCGGGTCGTAGGTCATTTCTGCTATTACAGCTGATGGATATTTGCGGATTTCGTAGTCATTTGTGGAGGTAATTACTTCGTGCTTCGGCGTTTCGACGGGGATTTTTCCGAACACCATGCCGATGTTGAGAACTTCTGAAATTAATCGATAAATCAAAATAAGTTGGGTAAAAATGGGATTTGAATAAACAGTGAGGTGGGTTGATTGATAGTACGGTAAAGATGGAACTGGGAATTTAATTTGTAAGGAAAAAAGGGATTCTGTATTGCTTGGGGAAAGGAGGAATGGCAATTTGAATTATTGCGGGGTATGGATAGTTTTCTTGACCTGCTGCACAAAACGAATGGCGAGGAATTAAGGAGAAGATTGTGTAATGTGTAATGCCACGTTATTGCTTGCTGAGTAACAGGAGGAGGCAGTGGCGGTGCGGTGGAGGTGTTTTCTGGGAATAAAAAGGGGGGAGATTGCAGATGGTTGGTAGGTTTGTGGTGGTGGCGAAGAGGAGGAGGCAGTGGCGGTGCGCACAAAGGAGGAGGTGGTGGCGGTGCCGGTGCTGGTGCCGGTGCCGGTAAGGAGGAGGTGGTGTCGGTAACTTGGGGGGAGAGAGAGAGTTTTAGTCTTTTGTTTTTTATTTATTTAATGTTTTAATTATTAAGTTACCATTTTACCCATTTTCATTTTGTCAAAATTGGTCGAGGCTCACTATTCTTGGTTGACTAACGGTCAACTAGACGGTTTCCATCTAAATGGACCTCCGACGCATATTTATCAAACGTTTGGAAATGTGGTTGACACAAATCAAAGGTTAAGGTAAAGTGTGTAAAAATTTGAAAGGTTTGGGACCGTAGCTACAATTATCCCTTATAATTATTACTCTTCGTTCGAATCACTTCTCACAAACTTCGTAAAAGTTGACTTTTACCACTCAACTTTTCTCTTTCCCAAGTATTCATTAATTGTCATGTCATTACAACAATATGTCCCAGAAAAAAAATATCCATTTTAATAGTTTCATGTGGGGAATATGAAAAGCAAAGTCAATAGACAGTGATTTTTTTCTAAATGGAAAATGAGTTTTATAGTAGTGTTTTTTAAGAATATGTTGTTAAAATGTAGGAAAAATTTTTAAATTTAAGTACCAAACTATTTTATGAGGAGAATGTGTGATTGAGAATAAATTTAAAAAAAAAATCAATGTGAGCTCCTCCCATTAGAGATTGTTAATCGAGTTCTAGTGTTTGTAAAATGAAAAATGACTTCTTCTTTTTTGTTGAAATATTTGTATTTAAAAATAGGGAAAAAATATGGTCCATATGTAAAATAAATTTGAAGAAAAATAATTTTCAAATAAATTGTACCAGATAAACTCTTAAAAAAAATGCATTCTCGTATGTCCTCTCATTTCATATCTTTAAGTTCGATCATAAACCATGTTTAAAGAACTCGAATTGATCATATTCTATTTATTTCTCTCTCTTTCTCGGAGTATCTTGCATTTCCACTTCCCATAAGCGAGAACGGGCCTTTCCTAGCTTGTCAATGGTAACCATGTTCCAAATTTTTCTTCGAATACCAAATTTTGAGTATCCTACTTTTACATAATTCACAAAAGTCAGACAAGAAATTAGCATTTCACGAACCAGGACCTGACAAGCTCCTTTTCCGTACATTATTCCATTCCCCACTACAAATGCCTTTCCTTTCAATGCTACCACAACCACCTTCAAAACAATTAAGGATAGAAAGAGACTATCTGGACATCTCAAACTTCAACTTCTGATTACGCCTAAAGAATAACGTGGTAGTTGTAGCACAACTTTGGGGTGTCGTATCCATAGGAAGATAGAAGAATATTTAAAAGATCAAAAAGATTGAATTGTTCTTTCAAACGTATAATAAAATTCAATGTTGAAAGGTGAAATTAAAATCAATAATTTGAAGCACTGAAGCGTCAGAATTCCCTCAATTGGATTGGATCAATCATATCAATTATTCATTTTTATAACACAATTAGAGACTTTTATCCCGACACTCTAATCAGAAGATATATCGTGAAAATCAATTTAATTTGCAAATGTAATTCTAGAATTTAGATTTAAGACATATTCGTATAATTTTATTGGAACAAGATCAAAGATCGACCATATACATCGAGCATAAGACATTAATCAATCCGACAATAAAGTGAAATTGAGATTAAAATTCAACAACTAGTTTAATCTAACGATAGAAGAAGCACGATTGGATCTATGAAGGATATAATAATTGTTAAACAAATCTCAACAACAAATAATTGAAATTGAAACTCAATAAATAGTTTGATTGAACAATGGAAAAAGTTTGACTGAATCCATAAAAAATCTTGTAAATTGTAATGCCCCAATTTCCATTAACACAAGTCGCTATTTAAGTGGAAATATCCTGTAAATAATTTTCCTCAATAAACGCCAAAATGCGTAAATATTTATTTTTTTCAAAACTATAGCAATTTAACATTAAATGCGAAAACATCATTTGAATAATTTACTCATCCAAGAGTCAATACCAAATATAATAAGTAAAGTGCCTCAATTTGCAAAAATATTAAAATTTGAGATTTAAGACAAAATGGAAACCTGCTATTAAAATACTAGTTTAAAAAATTTGTAAATAAATTGTCTATTATTTAATCATGATTGCCCCGCTCATTGCCTTGGCTTGCCTAGCTCCTTAACCTGAAATGGTGGAAAAATATTGTGGTGAGCATAACGAATTATACTCAGTGGGGAAGTAGCAATCAGTCCAAGTTAAATCTAAATATGAAATCAAATTATGAATATAATACCAATACAACATACTGTAAAAATATGTACTGTGGGACATCCCCAATGACCCAATTACGATCCCGGACCTATTTACGGTCCCTGACAACATGTTATAGCGCTTAACAATTTTGCACTATGGGACACCCCCAATGACCCACTTTCGATCCCGGACCTATTTACGGTCCCTGTCAACCTTTTCATATGTATAAGCATTTTATCACAATCAAAATCACACATTAAGAATTAACGTAGACAAAATAACAACAATTGCTTAAATGTAAACCCCACCTCAAAATCTTGAAACTTTTCTTGAAATTGAATGGATGTGATGTTATCGTGCTTTAAGCTTTTCCCGCGACCTCGTCTAGCAAGAACAAAATTAATATAATTTAGGATACTAAGTCCTAATTAATACTTTAACACTTTTAGGGACTTGATTGGACTTTTTTTTTTTGAAAGTGAGGAAATGAGTAATTTTATAATTCTTTAAATCTTTAGGATCTAATTACCAAAATTAGAATATTTAGGGCCAATATGATAAAATTAGAAAGTAAAGTATAATTAATTTGAAGAATAATCAAACTTTAGGGGTTGTGAAAGAGTTAAAAATAAATAGGGGACTAACTTAAACTTTTGGCCAAACTCTAGGATTTAAAGAATGAATTTTCAATATTTAAAACAACCCCCCCACTCCCAATTAGTTTCACGTCACTGAAGGCTTCCAGTTTCATAATCCAAGCTAATTCCAAATTGGGATTTTACATATTAATGGTTTTCAATTAAAATTGAGGTTGGAGGAATGAAGGCTAATGTCAATGGGGATTCGTGCAACGTTGTTCCAGGCGAGAGAGAGAAATAGAGGTTGAGTTGTGACCCATTTGGAAATAAAAGTTGCAAGTAAATTTCGGGTTTTCGAGTGTTATTCTCAGCCCATAAATTTCAGTCACAATAAGCGAAATATGGAGAGCAAGGATCGGAGTATGTCATTAAACATAGAGATTTCGTTTTTTTTTCTTTTTCTGTTACTATGTTGAGAAGAAACAGAGATTAGAATCTCAACGAAAATAAAAATAATTTTCGAAATAGTTACCTGTACAGATTTTTGCCGAGAATAAATTTCAGGTTTGAGATTTGCAGCTTGAATTTTGAAGAACTGATGCAATGTGAATGTGAATTAGAAGATGATGATGATGA
>OU503041.1:8387035-8425350 GCA_912172775.2 Fraxinus pennsylvanica | reverse complement strand
ATCACAACACCAAGTCCAACGACCTCATCTTTGGACTACTGAGCTCAGGTTCAATTCCCTTTAGAAAATATCTCAGAATGACGATCGTCTCATCACGATGATTAACGGATTCCATTATTGCATGTATATGATCTTTAACTGCTTCGCCCATATTCCCAAAGTATCGAGATTGATCTTCTAATTTAAGACCTCACTCATTGGTAACTCAAAGAACTTGAACTAGCAATTAAAGGTACATTACTTGCTCAGGATTTACGTGACTTGTTCGATAATCGAGTGGCGTCTCATTTCGAGTGGTCACAAATGAGTCCTTCACGCGGTCATTTCAACGTGCTTCAAAACACGTTATTGTTCTTATTCCCAGATTTAGACAAATTTCAATAAGAACAATGCCATCTTATCAACATAAAGCGTCTAACTTCATGTACCGATTGTGAGCTATATATTTTAATCATATAACGAATTGTGTTTCACAATACCCAAACTGTCGAGTATACAATTTCTTATTTCATATGATCATGGAACCTTAGATTATTGTCACGGATTCTAACACGCGAATAATAGAATATTAATTCATAATATCGTTACAATATACTTGCTATAAGAGGGCATCAATATATTTTAATCATATAACGATTTGTGTTTCACAATACCCAAACTGTCGAGTATACAATTAGTTATTTCATATGATCATGGAACCTTAGATTTTGTCGTAATTTCTAACACGCAAATAATAGAACGTTAATTCATAATGTCGTTACAATATACTTACTATAAGAGGGTATCAAACTAAAAATAAAAAAATTATTCAATTATTTTTGGATATGATATCCAATTTTGGAAAAAAATAAAAATAAAAAAATTTCTTAACATGTGTTTCTCATTGGATGTTGGTCCATTTATTTTGGGATCTTTAAATTATTCCATTATTTTTGGATAATTACATAAGCTATCCCAATTATTTATTTATTTATTTATTTTTTTGGGTCAAATTCCAATTAAAGTTTCTATTTTCCAAAATAACTGTTTTAAAAAATAAATCCTACCATACAAGCGACACCTCCAAACCCACGAATTGGTCGGAAACCCAGCCCATCCTAACCCTACTCCCAAACCTCTACGTACCACGGCGAAAATTTTTCGGTGAGTGCTCGATATGATTTATCATAAAATCAGATAAAATTTTCCCTGCCATGCTTCAGCCTCTGCACAGTGGTGAATTTTTCAGGTTTGGTAAATGTTATGGGGAGGAAATATGTTTAACATATTATAAAATAAAATACATATATTTCAATGTCTTTTAACCGACTCTTCTTCCTTGTCAACGCTACCAAGGCAACCGGTTAGGAAGTGCCTACTTGACTTGTGAAAGATAATGAACATGGGTAATTCAAAAGGGATAAGGTGCAACTTAGTTTCGCAAGCCTTGTCATTGTCAGTCAACTAAGTAGGGCCATACCGGTTAGGGAGTGCCTACTTGACTTATGAAAGAAAATGAGAATGTGTTATTCAAAAAGGAAAAGGCGCTACCTAGTTTCGCAAGCCTTTGTCATAGTCAGTCAACTAAGTAGGGCCTGAGGCCCCCTACGAATTCGTATATAAGGACATGTCGGTTGAAGTAAATTTTTCTTTTTGATCAATCAAAACCCCTTCCCGTACACGTCAAAACAATTTCATTTTGAAATTGATGATGAAAAGTAGTTATCTCGTTTATATATTGAATCAAATTACCAAGAGTATTATAATTTCGTTCAAAGTTTATTTAGAAAAATGAATCGAATTTCATCAATGTTATTTTGGTTAAAATTACAGTGAAAGTGACATCTACACCTTCATATTTGGGGTACTTATAAAAATACCCTTAAAATTAGAGATGTTTTGAAAAATCTTATGAAAAGTTTTTAGGAAGTAAAAAGTACTGTATAAAATGAAAAAGTGACAAAATGCCACTTTTTTTTTTTATAAAAAATGTCACTTTTTAACTTTTTTTAAAAAAGTAACACAAACTCAAAAAAAGTGACAAAACTAAAAAAAGTGACAAATACCAAAATAGCACCATCCATTTGTGTAACACTAGTAATCATGTTCTTAAAATAATCATCACGTTCAAGCCAATCCACATGTTGATTACGTAAAAAAAAAAGTGATAATGAAAATGTGATCCACTGTCACTTTTAAAGTTAAGTGTCATTTTTTTGTTATACAGTGTCACTTTTATTAAAAAAATTGATGTTTGTCACTAAAAAAAGTGATAGAAATCAAGAAGGTGACTGAAAAAAGTGATAAATATTAAAAAAAGTGAAAATTCAAAAAAGTGGCACAAATTAAAAGAAGATATACATATTAAAAAAGTGACAGATAATAAAAAAAAAGTTTCAAAACACTCAAAAAGTGACAAACTCAAAAAAGTGACGAAAATTAAAAAAAAAGTGACACGAATTAAAAAAAGTGACAAACACTCAAAAGTGATGAAATTAAAAAAAATGACAAAAATAAAATTAAAAAAATGACAAAAATAATATGATGGTGATTTTCTCATTGAAAAAAATCTACATATAATCAAATTCGCGCAAGATAAGAATCCATCCTTACTTTATTGAATATTTGTCACTTTTTTCACTTACTGTCACTTTGTTTGGGATAGAAAAGTGATAGAATGTCACTTTTTCATATTCCCATTACAACAAACACCTTGGATGCATCAATTAAATTGAATCAAAGAATTATAAATTGAATGCAAGGCTAAAACAAAGTTTGAATTCGTATATTTAAATTTTCAAAAACACACATATATTTAGTTAATTACTCTAATAAGATACTGCGACTTTTTTAGGAAAAAGTGATAATATCACTTTTCACATTCTCATTTTTACAAACACCCTGACTGCATCAACTGAATCCAAGATCGGCATCCCCTACCCACAAGCCATTGTTTCCACTATCTCTACAATCTTAATTGCAAACCCCACCACCTTCAAACACCCCAACCATAATAACATCATTTTTTTCCGAAAAGGTTACTTTACAAACTTTCTTTATAATCTTTATGAAACTCAAAGATTCAAAACCTCCAACTCTTTTCAGAGACAATTGGCATCACATCAGGAGGAGATTCTTGATGCTGATCAATGGAAGTTTGAGAAGAACTCTTCATGATATGGTCAGAATCTCGACTTCAAGACCATTGGGTTTGTCCTTTTAGGATGTATTAATTACGTGCTAATTGCTTTAATTAGTTTTAAAAGGCTATTATTCAATTTAGTCATTTTAAAATGGTAGTAGGCCTAATTTACCCTTCATATTTTCGATTTGGCACTACCCAACATATCTAAAGGACCTTCCAATTTAAGAGTACAAGATTGTATCATTAAATGTAAAAACTTAGTATAACAGTTATATTCAAACGTTCTACTAGAAAATAAAAAGAAAAAAATATCTGTTGCAAATGTCGTAAAATACTATTATTAACCATACATGGAGTACAAGATATGCTAAATATTTTATTAGTCAAATTAAAATCTTGTGAAGAATGTGCTACAATTTTTGCAACATGACTACTATGTTCATCTGATGGAATGTGTTTAAAAGGAAAAAAAAAAAAAAAACCTTTATAAGAGTAATGCATAGTATAAAAGAAGAAATACTACATCCATAGTTTATAAAAAAAAAAATAACATTGTTTCTTCTTTCATCTTATCGGATACTGTGACATAACTGACATTTCGTCTAATCTTGGAAAGTGTTACAAGAAATTGAATAAATATTTTTTAATTTTCCGAAGAAGAAGATGATGAGCAAGTCATTACATAAATTATGTGGCTAATAATGCAATAGTAAATCTAGAAGTAGATTTTAGATAGTTAAAGTTCTTTATCGAATTGGTATACTAACACCAAAACAAATTATGAAATCCGAAAAAAAAATTCAATCAAATAATTAGAAGAGAAATAATTGTAAAACTATACTGCTAAAGAAATGAGAGTGGTAGACTAACGATATTATAGAGAATGTTAAAATACGTTGAAAATGATTTACCACCCGTCCCTATTTATAGGCTCAAACTCAAAATATAAGTCAAAATTTGAAATTTGAATTTCAAATTTCATTATATGATGGGTGCAACACCCCAAATCTAGGTACCCTAGAGTTGGAAGTATTGTCATTTATTTTCTTTTAAAATCATAAATGTAGAAAATCAATTAATCTTTTCTTTAACATAATAAATATCAATAACTTCATTTATGAAAATAGTTCGTACTAAATAAAAATATAAGACAATTAAATTAAATATTTAATTTTTTTAAAAAATGAATTCAATATTTAAATATAATAATATACAGTTCTTGTGACCACAAGTTGTCAGATCGAATCATCTTACTTTCATCATTTGAAAATGGGGAGGGATAATGTGAAATAAGTTAACACTTAGTAAGCAAACCTCATGTATGTGATGCATGCTCATGATATGTATATGAATTACTTAACAATAAAAATTATTTTTCAATATATATCCCTTTTCTTTCATTTGTTTAAAAACTTCAACGTTAAAGTCGTGAGCTTATTTGTTGCGTCGCCTGTAGCCAATCAGAATGCCGTGGACCATGTCATTTGGAACCTGATCGAATCTATAGATAGTACCACAAAGTGATTAACATTAACATTGAACATTGGTCCGGCGAGTTGATCCCCCACACCCCATTTCCCACTTACACCTTCATGGCATAGACATAAAACTCGTAATAAATATATTTGGGATACATATCCTTTGGAAAACATTCTTTCTCTCATTGACATTTAAAAACTCTTTATTTAATTAAATTTCATGCATGTTTATGGATGAATTGATATGCATGAATGCTTGTTAAAAATATTTATCACATAAAATATAATATTGGCATATTAATTTCACGTAATACAAATTTAGATAACACATTCTTGTATTTAATGAAGTAATATACGTATGAAGACAATTGGAGGTTTACCTACCTTGAGTCCTTTCAAATTACTTTTAGAATGGCAAGTTCACATGTCTAGTTGCCCATGAAATCAACATGCCAAAATCCTAATTCGTTGTCATTTATTTAGAATCTCCACAAAATTTAATTATGAATACATTAGCATTGCTCTGTTAAATTAATTAATTAATTATTATTGTTGTACTATGTGTAAATAAAAGTGTTATTGTTTCTATAAATTTTAAAGTCAAATCCACTCATCATTCAAATAGGTACTAATTTGTTCAACAAGTATAAAAATAACAAATGAGTAATTGTTAAAATAATAAATCCTTGTAAAACACCATTAAAATGACAAATCTATTTTCCTACAAATTTTATTTAGCCCCTGTTTGATTCCCATTTTTGGGGTAAATATGTATTATGAAATAGTAATTTTTTGAAAAATGTGTGGTTAAAAGTAAAGATTTTATTTGAAATACGTGTATAATTATTTTATGGGAGAATTTGTGGTTGCAAATAAGTTTTGAAATAATGTATTAATAAAAAAATGGGGCTCAAATGGGACTTTAATTACTCATAATCACGTAAATGCGCACATATGCAAATATATAGACACATGCCTAAATATATACATATAAATACATATATGGTGTATATGCATAGACATATAAGGTGTATATGAATAGACATATACATACATGCGTAGACATATTCAGGCACATGTAATCTGCACACACTCATCTATACATGCAATATATATATATATATACCCAGTCAACGGCTTACTCTTTTTATATGGCGTGTTCGGTCGTGCTTGAAATCCAATTAACATTGAAAATATAGTATTATTGAGTCTCATTCGTCTAATAAAAGTCAATAATAACTTCTAGTTTTTCAATTTTAATCTGATTTTAATCTCCACCGAACACGCATATATAATGAAGTAAAAATATTATTTAACATTTTTAATACTAATCTATTAAAATGACACGACTGCATTTCAATATAAAATTCAACTATTGAAGGAAAGCACTAATAAAATTTTCATACAACACATATATACTCAGATAACTTGCACGGCATTTTATGTAATATGAAATAAAATTTATTATTTTAAATTGCTAATTAATTGAAATGTAAAGGTTGTTTTTGAATATAAAATTCAATAATTATGTAAAATTCAATTAGAATTTCATACCTTATCACCTACAATAAATTTTCAGTATGCAAGCATAGGTTATGTATTTCATGGGTATGATGGAGCCAATATTCAAGCGTAAGGAGGTGAACAATTTTAGGTATGAAACTTAATTTTTAGTTTAATCACACTCAATTTGGCGTTGATTTTGGTAATTCATCTTACTATCTATTATTTATCCTTTTAACTTACTTATATCATTTACCATTTATATGTGTGTGTATTAGAGAATAATCAAGATGCTAGCAAGGAGCAAGAAGGACCAGCTGCACTAAGGATAAAATCGGCACCAGGCAAGCAGGACCACATGCTAACTGAATGAAGAAGGATCTAGAAGAAGATTGTTAAGAATTTGTTATAGAATCCGTTTTCTAGCATGTGCATTACTTTTCCAGAATCATGTAAAATCTGTATATATATTCATGTGATATTGTACATTTCAAGCAAGCAAATTCAATATAAAATTATTCCTTTTTCTCTCAATTCTCCTTATCAGTATTTTTGCTTCATATTTTCTATAATTAAAATGGTATTAGAGCATGGCATTGAAGAATCTGATGCTGGAAATACACAAACTCAAAATCCAAATCCATTTCTCAATTTATCAGGCAGCTCGTCAAACATTGGAAATCTTGATCCATCACAGTCTAATAGCCCTTTCTTCATTGGGAACAACGACCATACTGGAGCCTTACTTGTTACTCATACCTTGGAGTCTAACAACTACCATTCTTGGGCAAGATCGATGAAAAGGGCATTAAGGATTAAGAATAAGCTGGGTTTTATTGATGGCAGTCTCATGGAACCAGCAGATCCCAGCGATCCTCTTATGGAACATTGGCTAAATTTCCATCAGCCACGTGGACAACGTTACTAACGGTTTTGATCCAGTGGCCAACGGAGTGGGACGGTTTAAAGTTGAGTGGCCAGTGGGATAAGTTTTAAAGGTGAGTGGGTAAACCGTGACATGTATGAAAGTTCAGTGGCTAATGAAACAATTAACTCAATAATAGAGGTGATAACAAGGAGAAACCAACTGCTACCAAGAAAGAACCAGCTGCGTGGCAGGGGACAAACAAACGGTCAGGTAGGACCACAATGCAGGACCGCAGGACCACAATGCAGGTCCTGACCACAATGCAGGACCACAATGCAGGACCACAAGCCCGACCAAATGGAAACGAATCTAGAAGAAGATTGCTAGGATTTTTGTTGGGAATTTGTTGTAAAATCCGTTCCTTAGCATGTGCATTATCCTTTTAGAATTGTGTAAAATTTGTGTATATATTCTGCTGATTTTGTACATTTTAATCATCAAGCAAGATCAATACAATTATTCTTTTCTCAATTCTTGCTTTATCATTTTATTACTTCATATATTTCATATTTAAAATGGTATCAGAGCATGGCATCGAGGAATCTGATGCTGAAAATACACAAACTCAATATCCAAATCCAAATCCGATTTTCAATTTATCAGGTAGATCATCAAACACTATGAATTATGATCCATCACAGCCAAATAACCCTTTTTTATTGGAAGCAACGATCATACTGGAGCCTTACTGGTTACTCACACTTTGGAGTCTAACAATTACCATTCTTGGGCAAGGTCAATGAAGAAGGCTTTAAAAATCAAGAATAAGTTAGGTTTCATTGATTGCCGTCTCATAGAACCAACAGATCTCAGTGATCCACTTATGGAACATTGGCTAAGGTGCAATGATTTGGTGATTACATGGATGCAAAACACCATGGCAGTTGACATTAAGTGCAGTACTACCTATGCTGAAACTGCACAGCAGCTGTGGATAGAGCTCGAGCAACGTTTTGCTCAGCAGAATGCACCTTGAATTTTTGAAGTCAAGCAAGCCATAATCACGTTACTGCAAGGACAAGATGCTGTAACCACTTATTTCTCAAAGTTCAAAACTCTCCTGATGAGCTCATGAACTATGAAGCTATCCCCAATTGCAGCTGTGGAGGTTTGGGAATTGTGGCCCTTAACCAGCAAAGAGATTGGGTAATGAAGTTCTTGATGGGGCTGAGTGATTCATATAAAGAAATTAAGGCACAGTTCTGTTAATTAAGGCTTTTCCCAGCCTCAATGAAGTGTACTCAATAATACAACAGGGAGAAAAGAGGAGGGAGATATCAACTGAAACATCTGTCAATGAATCAATGGCTCTCTTCTCAAAAGGGAATTTCAGAGACAAGGGGAGACAGAGCTTCTATGCACCAAAGAGGGAAAGATATTATTGTACTTTTTGTAAAATGGCAGGGCACTTACTTGACAGGTGCTTCAAGGCCAATCCGGATAAACCTATATGCAACTACTGTTAAATGCCAGGCCATCTGATGAAGAAATGCTTCAAACTCCATGGCTATCCACCAAGTCACAAGGTGAATGGGAAGGAAAGGAGTTCAGCAAATCAAGCCATCATATCTCCATATGCTGCACGACAGGTTGAAGGGTACAAAACCCAAGTGGAATTAACTCAAGAGCAGATTTCATAACTCATGACTCTACTTAAACCCCCTGGAAGTTCCCAAAATCAAATCCCTTCAGCTAACAATGCTGAACGTGTTTTTACCTCCACTTCTACTGATGAAACTATACATCAGTTGTCTGGTATTTCTTTTTGTGCCAAATCAAGATTTATAAACATTTCAAAAGCCCCATGGATCATAGATACGGGGGCAACAGACCACATGATCTGTTCAGCCTCCCTTTTTTCTTCCATTCATGCTAAAGTTGCTTATTCTATTTCTTTACCTAATGGAGACACGGTTCCTGTCACTCACATAGGCACTGTAAAAATCTCAGATACTTTAATATTGCAAGATGTTTTATGTGTGCCTAGTTTCACATTCAACCTCATTTCTGCAAAGAAGTTAAGTCAAGTTTTAAATTGCTATATGATTTTCTTCTCAAATTGTTGCTATATTCAGGACGATTGGCATGGGTAAAGTCAAGGAAGGATTATATCATATGAAGCTTGGAGACCTTCCTACCTCAGCCTTAACTGATTTCCAAAATAATAGGCAGATCATCAGTTCTTCCTCTTTTTTAACTGTCACTAGTGATCTTGATATTTGGCATTATAGATTAGGACACACATCCTATTCAATTCAGAATACTAGAGGTGATGTTCAATTTTCTAAAGCTGTTAATAAAAAATTATGTTCTATATGTCCTTTGTCTAAATTACACAAACTACCTTTTCCCACAAGCACTCACAAATCTGAAAGGAGTTTCGAATTATTGCATTGTGACATATGGGGTCCCTGCAACGAGGTTGGAAGTGATGGTTCCAGGTATTTTCTGACCATCGTTGATGACTTTAGTAGGTGCATTTGGGTTTACACCTTAAAGCTGAAATCTGATGCAACAGTTGCATTACAAAATTTCTGTGCAATGGTTGAAAGGCAATTTGACACCAAAATAAAGATAATTAGGACAAATAACGGGGGGGAATTTAATATGAAGGACTTCTATCTCAAAAGAGGCATTATTCACCATAAAACTTGTGTTGAGACTCCTCAACAAAATGCCGTGGTTGAGAGAAAGCACCAACACATCCTCAATACTGCCAGGGCACTCAGATTTCAAAGTGAAATTCCTTTGAGGTATTGGAATCATTGCATCCTAACTGCAGTGCATTTAATCAACATAATCCCCTCCTCTATCTTGAAGGGAAAGAGTCCTTATCAGGTTTTATTCAATAAAAGGCCTTCATACAAACACCTAAAAATTTTCGGTTGTCTTGCTTTTGCCACTACCATCGTTAATGGGAGACACAAATTTGATCCTAGAGCCAAAAATGTGTGTTCATAGGTTACCATTTTGGAATCAAAGGATACCTTATGTTGGATCTTCAAACCAAAAAAATTTTGTCTCAAGAAATGTTTTGTTTTATGAAAATGTTTTTCCTTTCAAACATCAGTTCACTGAACAGCTACAAACCAATACCAATTCTATTCCAGATTTCATTCCTCAAAATGAAGTTGTTAGAGCAAAATCAAATGATTCAACTAACATAAATCCTTTAGTCATTCAGCCTATAGAAGAGCCTCAGCAAAGTTCCAATGATGAACCCCAGGTTGCCACTGATCATGATATTTTTGAATCTGGTGATGCTGAACTTTCATCAGATTCCACTCCCACTCCTTTACCTCGAAAGTCATCCAGAGTAAGAAAAGCACCAGCACATCTCCAAGACTTCATATTTCATCAGGCCACTACACTTCATCAATTCCAAGAGTCCAACAAGCAAAAGGAATCAGGTAATTATTATCCTCTCAGTAATTGCCTTTCATATAACAAATTGTCAAATTCATACAAAAACTTTGTTGTCTCTGTCACCTCCTAAACTGAGCCTAAAAACTACCAGCAAGTAAAAGACTCTCCAGAATGGTGTAGGGCCATGAGGGATGAAATTCAGGCGCTTGAACTTAATAACACTTGGACCTTGGTTAGCCTTCCTCCTGGTAAAGATGCTATTGGATGCAGGTGGGTTTACAAAATTAAATACAAAGCAGATGGCAACATAGAGAGGTTCAAAGCGAGGCTTGTGGCAAAGGGCTACACGCAACAAGAGGGACTTGACTACCACGAGACCTTCTCGCCAGTTGCCAAATTAGTCACCATTCGAACCTTGCTAGCCCTTGCAGCCATAACAGGGTGGAACCTTTTTCAATTTGATGTTAACAATGCCTTCTTGCACGGAGAACTGGAAGATGAAGTATTTATGGAGGTTCCACCAGGCTGCTATGAGGCAAATGCCAAAGGGAGAGTATGCAAACTCAAGAAAAGCTTGTATGGATTGAAGTAAGTATCACGCCAATGGTATGCCAAACTTTCTAAATTCATTATTGATCAGGGTTTTGTTCAATCAAAGGCAGATTACAGCCTTTTTACCAAGAGCGATGGACATTATTTTACTGCTGTACTGGTTTATGTTGACGACATAATAGTAGCTGGGAATTGTATTGGTGTGATTGATCATCTCATGGCTTCACTTCATGACAAATTTAAAATCAAGGATTTGAGGGAACTCAAGTTTTTTCTTGGGATTGAAGTTGCAAGATCTACAAAAGGTATTTATATATGTCAAAGGAAATATGCCCTTGACATTTTAAAAGATTCTGGAACTATTGGTTCAGCACCAGCAAGAGTGCCGTTAGATCAGAATGTGAAACTACTCAGAGAAGATGGAGAATTACTTCAGGAACCAGCTGTTTATAGACGATTAATTGGCAGACTTTTGTACCTAACAATAACTAGGCCTGATATATCGTATTCGGTTCATTTGTTAAGCCAATTTATGGATTCCCCTCGTGTTCCACATCTGCAGGCAGCACGAAAGGTCCTAAGATACATCAAGAGGTCACCAGGCCAAGGAATTTTTTATCCAGCAGATTCTCAATTGCAATTACGTGGGTACTGTGATTCAGATTGGGGAGCCTGTCCCAACACTAGGCGTTCAGTCACCGGATATTGTGTGTTTATTGGAAAGTCCTTAGTATCCTGGAAGTCGAAGAAACAGCAAGTTGTCTCAAGGTCGTCTTCAGAAGCGGAATATCGAGCTATGGCCAATCTCTGCTGTGAACTTACATGGTTCAGATATCTGTTGGAAGATTTGAACTTTCTTCACCCTCAGCCTGCCTTCCTACATTGTGACAACAAGTCAGCAATCTACATTGCAACTAATCCGGTTTTCCACGAAAGAACCAAACATATAGAGATAGATTGTCACTTAATACGTGATAAAATTCAAGAAGGATACATTGTTGCCAAGCATGTTTCTAGCAGGGAGCAAGTTGCGGATATTTTGACCAAAGCACTAAGTTCTCATATCTTTTATTCATGTTTGTTCAAGATGGGAGTAATAGACATATACTCTCCATCTTGCGGAGGGCTATTAGAGAATAATCAAGATGCTAGCAAGGAGCAAGAAGGACCAACTGCACTAAGGATAAAATGGGCACCGGCAAGCAGGACCACATGCTAACTGAATGAAGAAGGATCTAGAAGAAGATTGTTAGGAATTTGTTATAGAATCCGTTTTCCAGCATGTGAATTACACTCCTTGAATCATGTAAAATTTGTATATATATTCTTGAGCTATTGTACATTTTGTAATTAAGCAAGTAACATGCTAACCGAATGAAGAAGGATCTAGAAGAAGAGTGTTAGTAATTTGTTATAGAATCCGTTTTCTAGCATGTGCATTACTTTTCCAGAATCATGTAAAATCTGTATATATATTCATGTGATATTGTACATTTCAAGCAAGCAAATTCAATATAAAATTATTCCTTTTTCTCTCAATTCTCCTTATCAGTATTTTTGCTTCATATTTTCTATAATTAAAAGTGTGTGTGTGTGTGTGTGTGTGTGTTTATTAAAAGAAAGAACAAGAGAAAAAGAATACAAGTCAATAGACTTGTGTATTATAATGATAATCAAACCCATATATTTATAGGGAAGGATTAGGGATACAATCATAATAATTTCTAGAGATGCAAGGATACAATTATCATTTACTAATAAACTTATCATTTACCACACTCGCCCTTGATGACACATTACAAAATATCAGCCTCGTTAAAATTTTATTTAATAAAAAATTCAATGGGACAAAAAAATCAAACAAATGAAAAAGAGTACAGTTATTTTGGAGCATTAAAGATAAATGTTGGCTCATTAAAACTTTGGTAGGAAAACCAATGGGATAAAACCTAAGTGAAGGGAAAGAATACAGCTACTCCCCTAATGTTGATCACTGAAAATCTTTGAGTCGACATATTTCAATGTGTGAACCAATTTGTTGAATGTAGATGTTGACAATACTTTTATAACTAAATCAGCCACATTGTCACTTGAGCGAATTTGTTGAACATCGATGTCATCATTGTTTTAAATCTCATGTGTATGAAAGAATTACAGAGAAAAATGCTTCGTCCTGTCACCTTTAATATAGCCTCCTTTGAGTTGAACAATACAAGCAGCATTGTCTTTATACAAAATTGTTGGACTATCTTTTATTGAAGTTAACCCGCATAATACTTAGATATGATGAGTCATGTTCCTCAATCATACACATTCTTAGCCAATTTTATGGATTGCAATAATTTCAGAATGATTTGAGGATGTTGCTGTGAAGGATTGCTTCACAGATCTCCATGATATAGATATTCCTCCCTGTATAAACACATATCCTATTTGTAATTTAGTTTTATGTGGGTCACAGAAATAACCTACATCTCATATCCCATTAAAGAATTCCTGACTTTTGAGAATAAAATAATTACAAATTAATAGTACCCTTAAGGTAACGAAAATTATATTTAACACCATTTCAATGTCTTTATGTTGGTGTAGAGTTATATCTTGCAAGGAAATTTATAGAAAAAAGCTATGTCAGGTCTAAATGCAGTTTGAAAGACAAGTTAATATACCAATTGCACTAAAATATGGTACTTTAGGATCAAGAACATTTTCTCCATATTCAAGTGGACGAAATGAATATTTTTTCACATCAAGTGGTCAAACAACCATATGTGATTCCCATGGAAGTGCATTATCCATATAAAAGCATTTTACGACTTTTCTGTATATGTAGATTAATGAACAAATAATTATTCTGGAAAATGTTCAATTTGCAACACGAGATAGAATTTGATTTTCTCATATCTTTTATCTCAAATTCATTTTTCAAATAATTTGTAATTGTGTTGAGCTCTTCAAAAATTCCAATTAAATTTAAATCAACAATTGCAAATCCGATATTTGTTTTGTTTATGAAAACAAATGGGCGGACATCGTCATTTTTATAAAACTCTTTCAACAAATATTCGCTAAGACGATTATACGACATGCATCCGGATTATTTCAATCCATTTAATCTATGACACAATAGTTCATGTGACCATGATCACGAGATAAGAAACTTCATGAAGAACGGGTTGTACCTTTGAAAAATGTCACAGATATTTATGAGGTATGATTTTCATTTAGATATGATTAGGAGTAGTATCTAATGGTTATGAAAGCTGGTCATTATGGAATTATTCATCCATCAGAATTTAAAGATACTTGTATTTAATGAATAAAAATAGGGAAGCAATGGAGTGTACAAGATTCAGGGAACTAAATTAAAATACACATCCATTGTTTGCTTGACTAGGAGAGATGGAAGAGTTTACTAGTGAAGAAAAGAAAATACGACGAGAAGCTACTATAATTTTCAATTATTTGGTTTAGATGAGATACGAGATTGAATGGAATTTTCTTTTCTAGTTTAGTATCTGGTAATATTCTTTTTAGTGGAAGAGAAGAAACTTAAAATACATTCCCAAGCCTACTCCTTCATAGTTGGATCATACCAAGTTTGGGAAGATGCATTTGAGGGAGCTATCCATTTTTATATCTTATACCGCTTTCCCCAGAAAGACAACAATCAATCCTATGCTAGAACATAAGAGACTTTCATTGATCTCCACTACGGTCAACTTCATTCATAGCTTGATCGGTTGTTCCTTAAGGATGACCAAGGATGAGGCGGTGATCAACATGCTGAAAACTTAAACATACCTGAAGTTTCTTGGCAGCTTCTTCTTGGTGCAAAAAAGCTTTTAATTGACCCCTATGCATAAGAAAGGACTTTTATTGCCTTTTCTTCCGCCCTCTCACTCAAATTTGCTACCATGAATATGAATGGAGAGGGCAGGCCTAAATGGAATTCTCCTCCATGTTTGCTCCATATCTACTTGGCTTAGATGGCGGGGTGATTAGGAGAATGGTCTACTTCGTTAAGTAGGTAAAAAATAGACATTGAACCAGCCTGCTTCTTTTATTTCCCAATCATCTCAAACATGGACATATTACCTTGTTGTGTCATTCAAGATATTGAATGCATTTCCCACGATATAAAAGGACCAGTATAGTGTGATAGGAGTATAATGATTCCACTTGGATGGATTAAATTTTCTGGACTGTGACCTTATATACTGATTAATAATAACCTCAAATTCAATTTACAACTGGAACTTTCATGTTTTCGTCTTATATAAATCACTGTATTTTCTTACATCTCATTTATATCTAGTCACTCATGATTTATTAAACAAGTGATTATGAAACAATCATCTACTAATGCTCTTTGTTATTTGTTGAACCTCGAAATATAATCAGCGAAGCCCACCAAATAATAGTGAAGCGCAAGCACAAGACAATACGTGAGGAAATAAGAGCGTAAAAGGCTCGCCAGAAGTAGACGAACCTTTCCCCATCTAGGCTGGCTATGAGCTGTTAATAAAATACACGTGGGCCAACAAATAAAACTGTTAATGGAATCAGTTAAGAGCTAGCTAATAAAAGGCTGCCATTTATCTTATTCCCAAAATGACCAAATTACCCCAAACCTGGGAGAAAAAACTATAAATACCCTTGTTTTAAAGAGGCAAGGCATGCAACACATATCTTCCTCCTAAATAATCATTTTCCCTCTTATTCTAAGTTTGAACATCAGATCTAGTAAGTTAGGAAGTGAAAATCTTAGCTAGGTGATAAGATTTTTTGATATGATTACTATCGTCAACAAATTGGCATCATCTGTGGTAAATTAAGTAAACCACAAAACTCTGTTAAAGGCTAAAGAAACTTTGAAATCATTGAAATCTGAGAAGATGAACCAAGTTGAAGAAAAACCAAAAGAAATGAAAGCATCGGAAGTAGAGGTCAGGGAATGCAGTGATTGTCCTGTAAACAGTAATGCTTGTTTGTGAGATTTCGCAAGTGTACGGATCGTGACAAGTAATAAAGTGGATTTACTAAGTCTGAATATCGTCTCACAGAGATTATTATCTACTATACATTTTTAAACTAACCTAACTTCAATTTAAATTAAGGTAATAACTAATGATCAAATCAAATTTTGTTTTCTAAGCGAAATTTTAATAAATGAAATAATAAACTCAAATTAAAAATGTAGAGAAGATTAAGTAATTGGATAGTTAGGATTTTTTATTTCACTTAGGTTATTTATCATACATTTAATTCCTAATCATTCAACCATTTTTTATATGTGCCAATGATCGAAGAATTTAGTGTTCTCTTTGTCTTTATATTTAATTACAAGTTGCCAAATTTTGTATCTACTTAGAAATCCAAATTGAGGCCCAATTAATTTAATGCTTGCTTTCAAGTCCTCGTACTTTAAATTTTTTTCATTTTTCCGCCATTTTGCATTCTTTTCTTCAATTCTTCATTAAACATAAAGTTTTACCTACAAATTACAATTTAACATAAATTAGGTAGAATTTAATTCAAAAGACAATAAAATATCATGATTTAGGGCCACGAATAACTATAAAAATACACTTATCAACGCTAATCCTAAAAGGTAACAAGAGGAAACTCCAGCATGAATACAAGTCGACATCTCTCTCGCATAGAGTCGCTACTTGTAGAAGAAAATGTCTACGTCTAAAACCACACAGGAGATGTCAGAGAACTTAAAGGCACTACGGCGGAGAATGCCTCTTTGTGGGCAAAAATAAAAAAACATGAAGGTTGGCATGCGAAAAATGCAATGGATCTAGCTAATAGTGCCTTTTTCAACGATAATAGCAGCCTACAGGTGTCAAAAACTTGCGACAGCGCACTGGAGAGGTACCACAATTGGCGACGCAAGAATAGGCCTGCTAGAGAAAGGTTTTCGGAAGAAATTACCTCATGTGAAAGAAGGTATAGTCGTCGAAAAGACCAATGAACAGATAGTTTGATCAATACTTCTTGTAACAGTCATATATATGAAGAATATAATAATCGACCTACAAGGTCATATAACTTAGATGATGATGATGATGAGTATCAACATTTCTCTAGGGAATTCAAAGAAAAACTAGTTGCGAACAAATTTGTTTGCCCAGTTATGAAAAAATACAGTGGTAAGGGTGAACCTATATACCACTTGTGTGAGTATATGACTCACATGTGCTTGAAGAAGGCAAGCCCTACGCTCAACTGCAAAGGCTTTCATTTGACACGGATGGATCTACCAAATGTTTGTATAGCAAGCTATCGCTAGGGTCGATCCTAGTTGTCCACAGTTGAAACAAGCCTTCCTAGAAAGCATAGGTAGTAGGATGGGACAAGCCACAAGGCTACATGACTTGAGGAATAAGGAAGGCGAATCCCTTAAAAGCTACTTTGAGCGATTCAATGCTAAGCTAATCGCTTGTGAAATTATATCTGACGAGAAGGCTCGTGATGACTTGTTGAATGGCCTATTGATGAAGACTTCCTTTTGGTAAGATATCCGTAACAAGAATCCAACTATCTACGGTATGATCACAGAGAAAACCCCAACTGGATAAAAACTCCGGGCACTTTGCTAGTCAACAATTCACTATAAACGATTTATAACTTACAGTCCACCAGACTAGACGATGACACGTATTATCTAATCTCCTGACTGAAATTCCAACAGCTCTCCTAGATATTGTGCTCCTGCACCACTCCTAGCTGCAGATTCCAAAGCTCTCCTGGATTGCGCTCTTCCGCAGCAACTCCTAATTTTGTGAAATCATCTATCTCTTGTAGATTTACAAAAAACACCGCATTCTTCAACGACTGGAACTCCAGTCACCTTCTTTCGATCTTCAGAAACTCTGACAGATATGTAGGAAGCATCAGTTTGGTATTTGAATTGTGAAACTGATGTTTTTTTATCGCCAAGAATAGATCAAATTAAACAATGAAGGTTGAATGTTTGAGATGATAAAAAGAATATGAAAGCAGTGGTTTTTATTAATGTTTAACCTTAGAAAATACGTTCAGTGGCGTTTAAGTATTTATATGTAGGTTAGGAAAAGAATATGAAAGCAGTGGTTTTTCTCAATTATCAACCTTAGGAAAAACGTTCAGAGGCTTTTGACTATTTATATGTAGGTTAGGGAATGAATAGGCCGGACAAAAAGTCTTTAAAAAAAGAAATAAAAATTTCTCGGATGACACTGTCGCTTGAGCGAAGAGCTAGAGACAGGTTGTCACTCGAGAGAAGGTGAAGCGACAGTCTTGTGATGAAGTTTCTATTTTTGACGGTTAACCCGAACCTTGGCGAAAGCTAGTGAAAATCCACACCATTTTTCCTTATTTCCCATTCTCGAACCCCAAACCTAGAATATTACAATTTATACTAATTGCACACTACTCCTTGACTTTTTACAACTTATCAATTCTAGTCCTTTTTGTTCACAGAATAGCCAATTATATAAAATACCTAACAAAATCCCCCTCTTGCATTCTGTGACAAAACTACAATCTAAGTCAAGACAGTATTAAAATAAATTACAATCTCAAAAACAACAGACACAAGAACGAATTCTGCATTTAATTCTTCAATACCTGTTTCCTGAAATAGACAGCTCAACTACCTAGTGTAAAATGTATGTGAAACATTATTAAGTATAAAAATAGTTCAAGCAGTTTACAATTTAAAAAGTGATTTATAATGCATCTGTTCAATTTCATATCATATGTTAAATTAAGACGTAGTATCAATACAACCCAACATACCAAAACGAAACAATGATATTACTAAAACATCAAAATTTAATCTAGCAAAAATTGATTGTATATCATATAATCAAAAGTTTAGATACATCAAGTAGTAGATAAAACATATAACATAAATATCTAACATCTACTCAAAATATCAAAATGACAATGGGTAACATTCTAACCAAAGAATATAAAAAAATGCTTTGGACCCTCACATTTATTATGAAATATGAGCATTAACACATAACAACTCAAAAATACTGTTATGAATCATGCACAAAGATAAACAATGAACAGTAAACCTTCCCACATACGTAGTTCAAGTTATCATGGAGTAAATTGTATAAACGACCCATATGTGTAAAGTGTCACTAATCCTTTGAAAATGGGACTCCAGACCTGAAATTTGTGAGAAAGGATACTCGAACATCACTGTTAAATAAGGATTTTCCTTACTCATGAAAGTCAAACCCATATGAATCTTAGGACCTGAAAAGAGCTCAATTACATAAATATTTTTCTTTTCTTTCCCTGAATTTAAGCATATATTTTTCTCAAATATTGCATCTTATGTGTAGACTCTTATCCATTAAGCAACTAAATGACCCTTGTAACGAGTTTTGGGCCGGTTAATCCAAGTCAGTTGATCGTAGGCACCAAGTTGTAAGAAACCGCTCGATCTTAATTACTCGAGTCGAATAGACTTCGAACACGATTATAAGATGATCCAAGTAATAATATTTTTTTAAAATAATACAGGGAGATGCATCATGAGCTAAGGTCATCTAACTGTAGGCCAATTCACGTTCAAAGTCACCTTACCAACAGATAACAGTCATGCCAAATCTCACACATGCGGTCCAGACTCACTTACAAGATCACAGTATGCTGTGCAGATAGTACATGAAGAAACTTATACTCAATACATCCACATTAAACTGAACCAAGTAATGGAAATGACAGTATAGGGCAGATAAATGCATACCTGGTCACAAATGCAATGTTTCAGAGCATCATGAATTGTTTAAAGCCCAAAACCCCCTCCCCCTCTCCCTCTCCCTCTCCCTCCCCCTTTTTAAATATCAAGAAAATCAATACCCAAAGAAAATAAGAACACACTATGAAAATAACAACAAAAAAAATACAAATAAGTGAGATGCATACAAGAATGAATGGACTCAATGAGCTGCATATGCATGCACCTAAGGAACAAATCAAGGTAAACCATGGATGCCCTTACTTTTAAGAGCATGATCAATCTTACGACCTTCCATATCACTCTTTTTAACCCACACTTGCTTAGAAGTAGAAGTGATTTTAGTTAATTGAGTCATCATCTCAGTTAAGTGGCTAACCTAATAGGCGATGAAGTTAATTGTGCTCGAGATATCCTGACTTTTATTTCTAGTCACAAGTTTACGACACCTAGGTTTTGTGTGTCCCAGTGCACCAAAATAGTGACAGGTGGGGATAAAGCTAGATTCAACCATGTTCGGCGGTTGTTGCCGATAAGTAGGACGATTGGCACTAGGTTGTCTAGTGGGTCTCGATCCCAAGTCATTTTTTTCCTTTGGTTCAAGATAAAAAAAAATTCGAGCTTTTTTAGTGGTTGGAACGAACGTGGTCTTAGATGTACTCGTAGTAGGATTACCATTATGAACGTAACCCAGACCATACCTATCTCCAGCAGGCTTGTTCATCCCCAACCGATTATCAAGTTTCTGCGAACCACTCATGAAAGATTGGAGTTGAGTATTTGATTTTTCAAGATCGATTGTTAATGATTTAATAGTGGCTTCCAAGTTTTCATTAACAAGCTTCAACTCACTCAATCTTTTGGTAGAGTCCTGAAAGTCACCTATGAGTTTCTCTCTTTCTTTCAAGTTCGTTAACTTTTTTTAGAACGGCTTTATTGACCTTTTTAATCTTAAGACTCTCCTTAAATAGTTCACGATAAGATTTTTGAATATCAGGTTCATCCTCAGATTTCTCACTCTCCTAATCACTTTCAACCTTTTCAATTTCCTTATCAGACTCTATAGTAGCTATAGATGTGAAGACCATGAACTTTTGTTCATCTTTACCACCAGAAGTATCACTCTGAACACTAGGATCTAATTCATCACCACTCAAGGTCACCGCTAAAGCTTTACGTCTACCTTTATTTGAACTCCTTTTTAAATTAGGACATTCATTTCTATAGTGACCGTAACCCTAACACTCATGGCATCTAACAGATTGGGTTCTCTTATTCGCAGTCCTAGAGTCACTCTCTTCACGATTATCCTTCAAGAATTTACTAGGGAATTCATTTTTCCGTTCTTGAGGCTTTCTCATACTCCTCATCACTTTCTGAAATTTTTTAACGAAATAAGCTATTTCGTCATCCCTAAGTGTCTCAGCATTAGAAGACTCACTCTCTTATTCTCTAATAGTGTTCATGGCTATAGATTTAACCTTTTTAGGTTAAGAGACGGTAGGTTTATAGGTTTGAAGGGATCCTATTAGTTCTTCTATCTTAACTGCATCCAAGTCTTTGTTTTCTTCAATAGCGGTGACTTTAGGTCTAAACTTTCAGGTAGGGATTTAAGGACTTTTCTAACGATCTTGGACTCCGGGATCCTTTCACCTAGGTTAAAGCTCGAATTAACTATGTCATTCAGCTTTCTATAGAATTTATTTAACGATTCATCGTCCTTCATTCTTATTTCTTCAAACCTAGTGGTTAACATCTGCAGTTTAGAATTTTTAACCATTTTAGTTTTCTCGTGTGTGGTTTCTAAGATGTCCCAAACTTCATTAGCAGTCTCACACATCGAAACTCTCCTAAACTCTTCAGCAGATACAGCCATGAACATGGCATGTAATGCTTTACTGTTCCAGTTACATTCATCTAAGTTAGTTTTAGTCCATAATGAAATATCAGTGGGTGTAACTACACTAGCAATAGTAGTTGAAGGTGGAGTCCACCCAATTTGAACGCTTAGCCAAATACGTTCATCCAAAGATTTAAGGAAGACTCTCATTCGAACTTTCCAATAAGTATAGTTGCTTTCGTCAAAAAATGGAGCCACGAACAATGATTGACTCATCTAGTTATTATTAAGGGTTAAGAATCGAATTAAAACTCTGATACTAATTGAAAGTATGCAGTTCGACCCAAACTACACCTAAAGAGGTGTGAATAGGTGTAAATGCGGAATTAAAAGTTTATAATTAATAGCAACAAGTCACTAATTAATTATCTCTAGAATATTAAGCATACAATCCGATTATCCTATGTTTGAATACCCCAAAATATAATAACAGTAAATAAAACAATAAATAAAGCACGGTATAATCACGGAGAAACCCCAACTGAGTAAAAATTTCGGGCACTTTGCCTGTCAACAATCCATTATAAACGATTTATAACTTACAGTTTGCCAGACTAGACGACTACATGTATTATCTGATCTCCTGACTACAATTCCAACAGCTCTCATATATTATGTGCTCCTGCACCACTCCCAGCTGCAGATTCTAAAGCTTTCCTGAATTTCGCTCTCCTGCATCAACTCCTAGTTATGTGAAATCGTCTATCTCCTGTGGATTCACGAAGGACGCCGTGTTCTTCAATGACTGGAACTCCAGTCACCTTCTTTTAATCTATTCATGAAGGCGATGCGACAGTCTAGCGATGAAGTTTCTGTTTCGACGCTTGAGCCAAACCTTGGCGAAAAGCTAGCGAAAATCCGTACCATTTTTCCTTATTTCCTATTCTCGAACCATAGGCCTAGAATATCACAATTTATACTAATTGCACACTACTCCTTGACTTTTTACAACATATCAATTCTAGTTTTTTTTTTTTTTTGTTCACGAAATAGTCAATTAAATAAAATACCTAACAAAAGCAATCAACAATCCAAAATCAATACAAGATGAAACTTTAAATTAGTTGAGTAATAATGGAATCTGATTATAGATTTTCACATAGATAAAGAAGTATTTTCTTTAAACTGTAAAATAATAACAATGAAAATTTATTAAGAAAATATTATTCATAAAAAAAGTATAGTCTACTGAAATAACAAAGAACTTGATAAGAAAACTACCATGAATTAAATGTATTAAGAAAAATTAACATATGATCTTTGACATTATAATTTTTTTTTTTTGATGAAAACTACTATTTCAGGAGTACATCTCTTAATCTATTCATTTTTCTTCAACCAGCCAATTAGCTTTGCATACTTATGGTTAATTATTTGCAGAAAAGAAGATAAAATATCAAGGGTCAATTAGCTGGTTTTATTTAATTATGGGNAATACCAAAAAAAAAAAAAAATACAAGAAAGCATAAAAGTAAGGTAAAAAAAAAGGCATACACATTAGTATTAAAGTCAAAGATGTAAGCGTAAATTAGAGAATTTATAG
Source organism: Fraxinus pennsylvanica (assembly GCA_912172775.2). NCBI lineage: Eukaryota > Viridiplantae > Streptophyta > Magnoliopsida > Lamiales > Oleaceae > Fraxinus > Fraxinus pennsylvanica. The sequence continues at coordinate 8,402,204 of OU503041.1, read as the reverse complement.
AGGGTTGAACTAGGGGGATGAAGAATTCGGGATGATTAAACAAAAAAAAAATCATTAAATAAAAATCGTGAGGTAAAAAAAAAGGGCACAAAGAGAAAATGGAGAGAAAAATGAAGAATCAATCTGAAACAAGAAAAAAGAAATAAATAAAAAGTCACGAATGTATAAAAATTCTCTTTATGCTTTCAAAAATATAATTTTTTTTATGAATTATTTTATAAATTTAATACATATAATAATTTTTTTTCTATGGGAGCCCTCGTTAAGGTGGGGGCTCAGGCGATCGCCTACCTTCCCTATAGTCATGGTCCCCACTGCAATCTTGATCAAATGTCGAAACTATCTTTAAAAGCTTGGAGTATGAATACTAGAAATTAAAAAAAAAAAATCACTTGAAAAAAAGGGTTTCAATACTTGTATAGGATTGGCAAACATCAACACAAACTAATTTATTTGTTTTCGAATAATTGGTGAAGTTACAGGTGGAATGTGAATATCGATTTGTCAAATTTTAGAGACGAAGGACAGGATTTGCCTATGACATTTAGTGAGAGACTGAGCAAGACGATACTTTGACCAAAGAAGATCGTGAACCCTTGTAGTTGATAATCAATTATATTTCCAGCTTACGAAAACAATTAGTAAACTTTTTCTCTTTTTATGTCTTAGTGTTTAATTTTGGAAAAGTTCATTGGGTGCCCATCATAGATATTACAATGGAAAGAAAACGGTAAAGTGGTCTATCAAGAATGACAGATGTCATATACCAAATAGTAACACAGATTTATTAAGAAAAATCGATTACTCTACAACCCAACATTCTCGCTAGATTCAAGTAAAAGATGATTCTAGAGGAGGAAAGAAATGACGGTTTCACACATCCATCAAATGAGTAGAATGTTAAATAATGATAATGTATTATCATCCTCATGTAGTGGTAATTGATTTCTATAATATGAATAGCCTCAAGATGTTACTGATCTACTTTACTTGAACATACGTACAAATGGTCTATATTTGATCTAGGCGGTCTATATTTGGTCCAGGCCAAATCTTAAAAGGAAAATGCTAAGTGTACATAATAAATGTACACAATGGATGACATAATGTGATGTGGCAACCATCCTGTCGTTGATGTAAAAGTGTCAGATTTGAATTAAAAGTATTGATCAATGCCACTTGCAATTATGTAGACCATTATGTACTTGTTGCATTACTCATCTTAAAATGACTTGATAGAAATTCGAAAAGAAACGTCACCCTGTAAATGTACAAGTACACAAAGCCTTCCAATTAGGAGAATGCAACTCCAATTAACAATGCTAAGACAGACAAGGCACGTGTAATGCTCCAGTAAAAGAGAAATTCTCCACTCAAGTTAGTGAAGGCCAGTCTATAAATAAAAAAATAAAAAAATATGGCGTTATAAATTGAATAATGATAAGTGTACATCGTGGGGTTGACATCTTTGTGTACGAAAAGTTTCGGACGAGAACGTGTTTTTTTTTAACTATCAAATCATGTGTCGTCACGTAGCACAATGTCAAAAATGAAATAAAAAAAGATAGAGTTAGTTTACTAGTATAGAAATTTTTTACAGAATTGGTACAGAAATTTGAAATCAACAACACAAATTCGAAGTTGGAAAAAAAAACCCACACACACATTCTGTTAATATTCCCTGTACTTAGGGAATATTTGAAAAAGATAATCAATGATAGTGGGGACCACATGACATATTTAAAAAAAAAAGTAGTAAAAGAGAATGTAAAATGGAAATGCGGTTGTCCTTTTTCTCTCATTCTATCATATAGACACGAAGGTACCAAGAGCAAAAACAGAAATTAAGAGGAAAAATGGTAAAAGAAATCTGGGAAGAAGCATCACTAATTTTCAGTTGGGAGATATTTAACTTTCCTTTTGGGAATTAATTCTCTGTTTGGTAAGAAGGTGAACTTTAGTTTAAAAATCTGTTAGAGTTTATAAATCGTCACACATACAGCCAGAAATCGATAGGAGAAAAGAGATGGTAAATGGACTAAAAGGAAAAAGGGGCTGGCAAAATCTGTTCATGTATTTTGAGTTACATTTGGTATTCAATGCATAGTTAAAGAAGAAAAATGTTTCTTGTGTGTCACTATTTATAGCGGATAAATTTAATTAAAACTGTCAAAATTTCTTCACCACTTAAATGGTTGTAATTATGTAATATGGGTTAATGGAAAAAATAAACAAGGAATATTTTTTATTTTTTTATTTGTTTGGTGAGATTAATTTTGACTCACATCACGTCATCTTTTGTTGATAAATAAATCTATAAATTGTGATATATATGTAGCACAATCACGTTTTGCTTCATGTTTCAATTACACAAAATTATTTCTACCCAATTAGAAAGGGAATGGACCTGGAACGCGTTTGGGCAACAAGTGATGAGGTGGAATTGAAATAAGTTATCTTTCAGCCGCTGGCTAGAGTTCGTTATGACCCAATCTTATGAACAAACGGGCTTTGTATAAGGGTTTTTATATCACTTCAGTTGTTATTTTTTCACGAAATAAGAAATTCAGTGTTTCACTAAAAAGCTCAGGTATGAGGAAAGGAAAAGACGAGCGCTTAATGAGGAGACAGGACTCGAGAAGAGGGCTTTAGGATCCACTTCAATGTATTGAGGAGCTTTGGGCAATGTAAGGGAAGTGCTTAGCCCTTTGGTGGCAGTCTACACCCGTATGACCAGATCACGGTACATTCACAGTTAGTATGCTTAAAGAATTACTGTTATTAATTGCATCAAGTACCCTTTGAAATTACACAGTTCGACTCAAACTACACCTAGAGGGGGTGAATATGTGTAAATGTGGAATTAAAAAATTATAATTAATAGCAACAAGTCACTAATTAATTATCTCTAGATGATTAAGCATACAATACGATTATCCTATGTTTGAATACCGCAGAATATAATAACAGTAAATAAAACAATAAATAACGCACGGTATGATCACGGAGAAATCCCAATTGGGCGAAAACTCCGGGCACTTTACTAGTCAACAATCCACTATAAACGATTTATAACTTACAGTCTACCAGACTAGACGACAACACGTACTATCTGATCTCCTGACTGTAATTCCAACAACTCTCCTGGATTCTGTGCTCCCGCACCACTCCCAGTTGCATATTCCAAAGCTCTCCTGGATTGCGCTCCCCTGCAGCAACTCCTAACTTTTTGAAATCGTCTATCTTCTATGGATTCACGAAGAACACCGCGTTATTCAACGATTAGAACTTCAGTCACCTTACCTCGATCTTCAGAAACTCTAATAGATATGTAGGAAGCAGCAGTTTGTTATTTGGATTGTGAAATTGATATTTTTCATCACCAAGAACAAATCAAATTGAACAATGAAGGTTAAATGCTTCAGAGGATGAAAAGAGTATGAAAGTAGTGCTTTTTTCTCAATTATCAACCATAGGAAAAACGTTCAGAGGCGTTTGACTATTTATATGTAGGTTAGGGAATGAATGGGCCGGACAAAAAGCCTTTAAAAAATGAAATATAAATTTTTCGGATGATACTGTCGCTCGAGGGAAGGACTAGCGACAGTCAAGCGACAGGTTGTCGCTCGAGCGAGGGTGAAGTGATAGTCAAGCAATGAAGTTTCTATTTTTGATGTTCGAGCTAAACTTTGGTGACAGTCTAGCGAAAATTCACGCCGTTTTTCCTTCTTTTCCATTCTCGAACTCTAGACCTAAAATATCACAACTTATACTAATTGCACCATACTCCTTGACTTTTTACAACATATCAATTCTAATTCTTTTTGTTCACAGAATAGCCAATTACATAAAATACCTAACAAACTCCCCATTTGGCATTCTGTGACAAAACTACTATCTAAGTCAAGACAGTATTAAATTAAAGTTACAGACTCAAATCAACTGATACGACTAACAACTGTCTTGAACGAATACTGTATTTCATTTCTTCAATACCTGTTTCCTGAAATAGAAAACTCAAATACCTAGTATTAAGTATAATAACAGTTCAAGCAATTCACAGTGTAAAAATGATTTATAATGCATCTGTTCAGTTTCATATCATATGCTAAATTAAGATATAGTACCAATGTAACCTAACATACCAATACGAAACATCGATACTACTAATTCATCAAAACTTAATCTAGAAAAAACTGAAAAGATAGCTTATATTCAAAATCAAAAGTTTTAGATAAATCAAGTAGTAAATAAAAATGTATACGTCCTGTAAAAGCAAAAATATCTACTCCAAAACATCTACTCCCTTTTTTGTCACAAAATGACAAAGGGTATCCAACAAAACTAATCAGCATCGGCTACATCATCAGAATCGGTCCTCTCCCTTGAAGCGTCATCAGCATCCCAGTGACAATGGATCCAACGTTGCCCACGCTGAATATATCCAAAAGCACTCTGAAGCGTAGTAAACTGGATAGTGTGTCGATCAACTGTAGCACGCAGCTGTGTATTCTTCGCCATCATACTAGCCTACTACTCAATCAGTACAATCATTTGACCCATAAGTGCAACTAACGGGTCAATGGGAACATACATGATATCAGCAAGTGGAGGAGTAGGCTCAATGGGGGAGGAGCAGAAGTAGACAAAGATGGAACATCTGTGGGTGGGGGAGCTGAGGAAAAAGTAGGTAAAATTGAGGGATCAAAAGAGATAAGGTCATCTATAGGATTAGCTGACACAGTCGGGTCAACAGGATGTGCTGGCTCAGAAGAAGCATGTGACCTACTCTGAGCAATAGTGGTATGGCCAATCGGCCGGGAAACCTTCTTCGAAACCCCATCTGGGAAACTCACTCCTAGGTCTGTCACTAACCTATTTATCAAGCAAGCATAAGGTAGCCTACCCTCGTCCCCGTGATATGAAAAGCCCGCAAAATCTGCTGGCAAATGAATGAGGGTAAATCAACGAAATCGCCATGCAGCAGGGCGTACAGAAAATGAGCATTCTCCATAGGTAATGAAGTGTGAGACACGGGCCAAAGATTCGTGCATACAATGCGCAATAGAATCTGGCGATCAGTAAGAATAGAATCTGGCGATCACTAGTAATAGAATCTGGCAGATCAAACCAGGACCTCCCTCCAACAATATGTAAACACCGTCGAACGGACTAGAGAGTCCGCCGGAAGAGAATCAAGCGTCAAATAAGGAAATAGGGAATGGACGACTCTGGGAATATGAGCAACGCTCGACATAACATCAGAAGTCATCTTAATCGTCTTACCCCGAAGAAGTACCCAAAAAGATGAACCGCTAACGTCATGAATGTTAGCATAAAACTCGTGAATAAGAAGACTCGGTAGAGGGACCAACTCGACCAACAAAGGTTCCCAACCCCGGGAAGTGAAAATAGCAGCGAGGTCGGGTGACAGGTCAAACATAATGAACTCATGCTCAAACAAGACAGGTCTCAAAGAAAATCGTGACCCAAAAGTGTCTTGGGTAACAGTAGAAACAAACGTAGACCTACTGTAAGAGGTGGAGGTACAGGTGACGAGGCAGCAGTACGGGACCTCTTAGGTGGCATCTGAAATGAGGAAACCCAATAAATCAATAGCATGATATGAAATGCAAAAAGTGCATGAAATGCATGATTGCACGCAAACCAATGCAAACATGACATATGCAATGCACCCTAGGATGAATGAACAAAAATGTGCCGTCATGCCTAGACCTAGGTGACACGAAGACATGACGTGTGCCTCGATGTCATACCACATTGTCATAATGTTTCCTCATGGTATCAACACCAAACATAACTGAACCAAGACAAAAGAGAACATGGGTGCCCCGTGTGCATAAAAGAAAACTAGCATCACACTTCTAACCTATAATACGGTAAGTCAAAACAACATAACTCCTATACTCAAAACAACGAACCTAAATTCCACCCAAAACTCTCGTCAAAAATCGTCCAATACATCAAGTATATTCCCCGACCAACATAAACACAAACCACTAAGGAGTTGCTCTCTTAGTGTTTCAGTTTTGAGTTTTGAATTCATTTTGTGTTTTGAGTGTCTGTTTTGAAATTGTTGAAAATGCATTCTTTTTGTTGTTTTGAAAAACTGTCTCAAAACATAAAAATCGAAAACATGTTTGCTTTGAAATTTTGAGAATATTTTTTATAATATTTTATTAAATAAATCTGATTATTCAATAAATTTTAATAGTTTAATGTTAATATAGTATTAAATAACATATAAATTTTGAAGTTGGTGAATCTTGAAATATTTTTTTCCAAATATAAAAAACACAACCTAAATTAAATTTGGCAGTCTTTATTTTTAATGCGTTCTGTTTGTTGTTTTGGAAAACTGTTTCTGAAAACATAAAACTAGAAAACGCGTTTACTTTGAAATTTTGAAAATTTTTTTTATAATATTTTATTCAAAAAATCTGATTATTCAATAAATTTTAATAGTTTAATGTTAATATAGTATTAAATAAAAATTTAATTTTGAAGTTGGTGAATCTTGAAATATTTTTTCCATATATAAAAAATACGACTTAAATTAAATTTGGTAAATCCTTATTTTTGTCCTTGTATGTAACTTGTGACTAGAATTAACTAGCATTAAGTCACAGCCAAACCTAATCATCAATTCAATTAGATGATTTAAGGAAAATAAAGTGATTTTAAGCATTGAAGGGCCAGAAAATGAAATATTCAGGTACTCGGACTTGGCCATGACAAAAGGTGGCTAAAGAATTGAAGAGAAAATCCATATGAACAAGGTGATTGGAATTAATAATAAAGATGAGCAGTGATGGATCAAACATCGGAAGGTCGAAAAAGCAAAATGAGGAAGCTATATGGCGAGTATGTGAAGAAATTAGAGCATAAAATTAGGTACAAAAATTTTCACTAACAAGATAATTGAATTTGAAGTTCATCTCAAAACAATAAACCACACCTAAGCGTCACCACTGGTGCCCATTTTCCTCATTCATTTTGAAAACCTCTTTAGGAGTTCAGAGCATTCCAATTATGTTTTTGAGAATTTTGGAGACCTATAAAAATTAGAGAACACTCATTTAGTATCAAGGCACAACCAAACCAAACCCAACCACAATCCCATGTAAAACTTTGTACAATCCCAAATGGCTGATGCAAGGAAGTCAAACATACAGAATACAACGTGCTCATAAAAGACAAAATGCAACTGGTAATTCTAAATTCCAGATACAAACATTACTATCACAGGGAAACTAAAAATTGCACACTACCAAATTTATACAACTAAATTAAGAACGGAAACAATAGGAATCACGCGTAGAAGGCATCAACACAATGCCAATTCACTGTCATTAGAATGATAAAGGAAAGAGTTACTAGAAATATTCCCACAAGCAAAGTTTATTTTCTCTGAGTTGCTCATAACTTACACCAAAAGCCACTTACATGGTTGAATTAGCATAGGTTATGCTTCAACTTTCACAAGTTTAAACGTAAAACTTTTCACATAAAACAATTGGTAATCTTACTCTAGGGCCATCTATGTGCATCCATCAATTTGAGGCACATGACACAAATTGAGTTCCTATGAGCACAATTCCGCTTACACGTAAATCTGTTGGAAGAAAAAGGTCAACCTTGTCTTCAAAGAAAGTTTTCTTAGTGTAAGCAAGTCTCAAAGAAATCAGAACATAATAATAATTGTTAGCTTAATAACAGGCGATTCTTAAGAATTGTTAGCTTAATAACAGGTGATTCTTAAGAATTGCTGGCTTAGTGACAAGTAAAACATATATTTTCTTAGCGTAAGCAAGTCTCAAAGAAATCAGAACATACATAAGATTTTACAATAGATGAAACACGAGTAACCTAAATACCCAGTAAAACTACATTCATTTACTAGCTTGTGAGCATCTCCTGGTGTGACAAAATTGCAACATTCACAAAAAATGAGCAAAGTTAAAACAACAAATAGTTCAGAAAGCTTCCTTCCTCAAATAAACACGATAAAAATCAGGATTTAGGCTAGCACTTATAATACAATCATAAACTTTGACATCCACAATATGGTATTGTGAATACATTGATTGAGGATGTAATTGCCACGAATTCGAACAACTGGATAAGAATGATGAAGATTGCATCCAACTCCCCCCATCCCTAGGACGTGAACTTTTATTTCTCATCAATTCAATTCAATCCAATCTACCTAAAAATTCTTAACCCGAGAATCCAAGAAACTTTACCTCGAATATCTAACAAAACTCAGGAAATCCAAAGGGCACTTCAGAATCAATTACCCCAAAAAACCAATACACAGCACAGGATAACTGAACCAAAAATTCAAAATTTGGAAACAAAAGGATGTGGAAGTAATTGGGAAAAACCGTGACTACGCTCGTGGTTTTGGAAGGGAATTGAAGCTATTTCTGACGATCTGGTGGGCGGTGATGGTCGGAGGTTGTAGAGGGAGGTGAGGGGGTGCCGGTGCCTGGGGGTCCGGCGGCTTAGGTGGCGGGTGGTGGAAGTCATTGATGGAAGGAGGCGGGGTGAAGAATTTAGGGAAACATGGAGTCGTATTCCTCGTTTTCATGTTTTGGGAAGAAAGGAAGAAAACGCTAAAAACGTCTTGAGTTTTCAATTGATTTTTTTTTCTTTCAAAAATTCATTTTTGAAAACTGGAAAGAGAATGCATTTTCACTGTTTTGAAAAATCGAAAACAGAAAACGATCCAAAAACAGCAAAGAGAACAACCCCTAACTAATTCTAATGCAAACATCATCAACAACCCAAGTAAGTAAAGAAAAAGGAAAAAAAAAAATAGAGTGAAGAACAAAAAACAAAACAAACAAAAAAAAATCGCACCAACCCAAGCTAAAAATCCAATATTCACTCAAAATTGTGCAATAATTGACGACATTGTATGAAAATGAATAAAACATGAGTTGCAAATGCCAAAATTGAAAGCAACAATGGGCAAGAATCGAAACATTCCAAAAGAATTGCAAAAAATGGCAAAAACCAAGTTTTTTAGTCATTTACCTTTGAGAGTTGTTGATTTGATGAAATGCCACCACCAATATATGAATTTGGATATTTAAGAAGTGGGTAAAACTCAAAGTGGAGGTGGGTTGGAGATTTTTGGAAGAATTGGAAGAAAAAATGCCCTTGAAAAATAATGCTAAAATTCAAATAAACGGGCTGTCGCTCAAGTGAAAGTCAAGCGATAAGCGAGCTAGTCATCTTTTGTTTCTATCGCTCGAGCGTGGATCAGCGAGAAGCAAGCGAAAACTTAATGACAAAAATAGCACTGATTTTTTGAAAATTAATAAAAATAGCACCTTTTTTTTGAATTTTTTTTTTTAAAATTAAGCACTCGACTAGTATATGAACTCAAAAATGCATGTGCTCACGTGTAAGGCATTATCAAGATAACTTTTCCACGTGCTCAATCAAGTTCAAAGCGAGTAAAGTGTATAGGAGACTCACGCGTGTAAAGTGTCACTATTTTCTTGTGAACTGACTCTAGACATTAAATTTGCGAGAAAGGATATGCGAATATTACTGTTAAATAAGGATTTTCTTTGCTAATGAAAGTCAAACCCATAAGATTTTTAGGACCTGAAAACGAGCTCAATTACATAGATATTTGTATTTTCTCCCTCTGAATTTGAGCATATAATTTTAAGTTGCTTTTCTCAAATATCGCATCTTATGTGCAAACTCTTATCCATTAAGTGACTAAATTGACCCATGTAACGAGCTTTATGTCGGTTAACCTAAGTCAGTCAACTATATGCACCAAGTTATGAGAAACTCTGCAGTCTTAATTACTCGAGTTAAATAGTATAAGATGTAGGTTATCTAAATGCAGGTCAATTCAAATTCTAGATCACCTTATCAACAGATGACAGCCATCCCAAATCCCACACATACGGTCCAGACTCACTCATCACATTACAGTGTGTGCTGTGCAGATGGTACATAAAGAAACATATACTCAATACTCCATCGTAAACTGAACCAAGTAATGGAAATAAAAGTATAGATTAGATAAGTATACACATGGTCACAAATGCATTGTTGAAGAATACAATAAATTTTCTAGAGCCCAATTTTTTTTAAAAAAATAAAACCAATATCTAAAGGAAATAAATACAAACCGAAATAAAATAAAATGCAAATAAATGAGATGCATACACGAATGAATGGACTCAATGAATTGCATATGCATGCACCTAAGGAACTAATCAAGGAGAACCATTGATGCTCTTCCCTTTAAGAGCATGATCAAACTCACGACCTTCCGGTCACTTTTCTTAACCCAAGCTTGCTTAAAAGTAGAAGTGATTTTAGTTAACCGAGTCATCATCTCAGTTAAGTAGCTAACCTGATTGGTGAGGAAGTTGACCGTGCTCGAGACATCCTGACTTTTACTTATAGTCATGAGTTTACGATACCTAGGGCTTGTGTGTCCCAGTGCGCCACAATGGTGATAGGTGGGAATAAACCAAGATTCAACCCTGTTCGGCGGTTGTTGTGGATGAGTAGGATGATTTACCCTATGTTGTCTGGTAGGTCTCATTCCTAAGTCATTTTTTCCCTTTGGTTCAGGATAAATAATATTCTGAGCTTTGTTAGTGGTCGGAAAGAACGTGGTCTTAGATGTACTGGCCTACTATACGTAACCCAGACCATACTTATCTCCAACAAGCTTGTTCATCCCCAACAAATTAACAAGTTTCTGAGAGCCACTCATGAATGATTGGAGTTGAGTATTGGATTTTTTAAGATCACTTGTTAATGATTTAATAGTGGCTTCGAAATTTTCATTAACAAGATTCAACTCACTCAGTCTTTTGGTAGAGTCCTGAATATCACCTATGAGTTTCTCTCTTTCTTTCGAGTTCGTTAACCTTTTTCAGAACAGCTTTATTGACATTTTTAATTTAAAACTCTCCTCAAATAGTTCACAATAAGATTCATGAATATCAGGTTCATCCTCAGAATTTTCACTGTGCTCATAAGTTTCAGTCTTCTCAATTTCCTTATCAGATTCTATAGTAGCTATAGATGTGAAGGCCATGAACTTTTGAATATCTTTACCACCAAAAGTATCACTTTGAGCACTAGAATCTGATTCATCATCACTTAAGGTCACTGCTAAAGCTTTATGTCTACCTTTATTTGAACTCATTTTCAAGTTAGGACATTCATTCCTATTGTGACCGTAACCCTGACACTCATGGAATCTAACAGATTGGGTTCTTTTATTCGCAGTCCTAGAGTCACTCTCTTCACGATTATCCTTCACGTATTTACTAGGGAATTCATTTTTCCCTTCTTGAGGCTTTCTCCTACTCCTCATCACTTTCTAGAAATTTTTAACGAAATAAGCTATTTCGTGGTCCCTAAGTGTCTCAACATTAGAAGACTCACTCTCTTCTTCTCTAATAGTATCCATGGCTATAGATTTAACCTTTTTAGGTTGAGAGATGGTGGATTCATAGGTTTGAAGGGATCCTATGAGTTCTTCCATCTAACTGCATCCAAGTCCTTACTTTCTTCATAGCGGTGACTTTAGGTCTAAACCTTTCAGGTAGGGATTTAAGGACTTTTCTAATGATTTTGGACTCAGGGATCCTTTTACCGTGGTTAAAGCTCGAATTAACTATGTCATTCATCTTCGCATAGAATTCATCGAACGATTCATCGTCCTTCATTCTTATTTCTTCAAACCTAGTGGTTAACATATGCAGTTTAGAATTTTTAACTGTTTGGACGCTCATCCTAATACGTTCATCCAAAGATTTAAAGAAGGCTCTTATTTGAACTTTCCAATAAGCATAGTTACTTCCGTCAAAAAATGGAGGCACGGACAGTGACTGACTCATCTAGATATTATTAAGGGTCCAGAATCGAATTAAGGCTCCGATACCAATTGAAAGTACGCAGTTTGACCCAAACTACACCTAGAGGGGATGAATAGGTGTAAATGCGGAATTAAAAAATTATAATAAATATCAACAAGTCACTAATTAATTATCTCTAGATGATTAAGCATACAATCCGATTATCCTATGTTTGAATACCGCAGAATATAATAACAGTTAATAAAATAATAAATAACGCACGGGATGATAGTGGAGAAACTCCAACTGGATAAAAACTCCGGGCACTTTGCCAGTCAACAATCTACTATAAACGATTTATAATTTACAGTCTACTAGACTAGACGACGACACGTATTATCTAATCTCTTAACTACAACTCCAACAGCTCTTTTGGATTCTGTGCTCCTGCACCACTCACATCTGCAGATTTCAAAGCTCTCCTGGATTGCACTCTCCTGCAGCAACTCCTAACTTTGTGAAATCGTCTATCTCCCGTGGATTCAACGACTGCAAGGATTGGAACTCCAGTCACCTTCCCTCGATCATCAGAAACTCTAACAAATATGTAGGAAGCAGTAATTTGGTATTTGGATTGTGAAATTGATATTTTTCACCACCAAGAATAGATCAAATTGAACAATGAAGGTTGAATGCTTCAGATGATGAAAAGAATATGAAAGCAGTGGTTTTTCTCATTTATCAACATTAGGAAAAACGTTCAGAGGTGTTTGACTATTTATATGTAGGTTAGGAAATGAATGGGCCGGACAAAAAGCCTTTAAAAAATGAAAAAAAATTCCTGGATGACACTGTCACTCGAGCGAAGGGCTAGCGACAGTAGAGCAACATATTGTCACTCAAGTGAAGGTGAGGCGACAGTCGAGCAATGAAGTTTCTATTTTTGATGCTCGAGCCAAGCCTTGGCGACATTCTAGCAAAAATCCGCGCCATTATTCCTTCTTTTCCATTCTCGAACTCTAGACCTAAAATATCACAATTTATACTAATTGCACCCTATTCCTTGATACAACATATCGATTATAGTCTTTTTGTTCACATAATAGCCAATTACATAAAATACCTAACACCCTTACAGATTTTGCATAAATTTTATTAGGTATTGATGGAGAGTACCCGCCAGACAACGTGAAACTCATTCATTCTTGTATCAACTGATAATTTTGTTTGGATATTCTTCAACTATACTCTCGTAAGTATTATTATTTTTATCATTGCTTTTGTTGTTTTCAACTAATTTTATTTAAATTATTAAGTTCCATTTTTTTCTTTTCCCTTATTCTTTTAGCCAACCACGAGTCATTAGACACCTCTCTTTGCTTAGGATATTATCCTCTTTCTTATAGCAAACACATTCAGATAGAGTATGACATTCAAAATGAATTTGTGTGAAATTGAACTTCTCCAATCTAAATCCAATGTGAAACTATCTTTAGAGCTTGGAGTCATTCATTTTTTTTTTATTTTTTCCCCAAAAAAGGGTTATTTATTACTTATACACAATTGATATGAATACACAAACTAATTTAGCTTTCTTTCAATTATTGTTGAAGTTGTGTATAGGACGTGAGTATTGATTTATCGAGTTTGAAAGTAAATTTCTACGAGTCAAGCTTTCCTATTAGCTTAATGATAATCATTTGTACATATATAGGACTGATCTTCTGAGCTAAGTGCCGAATAACGTGGCATACTACAATAGGTGGTGGAAGATAATTTTTGGTTACAAAACTGATTACTATTAGCTTAATGATAATCATTTGTACATATATAGGACTGATCTTCTGAGCTAAGTACTGAATTACGTGGCATACTACAATAGGTGGTGGAAGATAATTGTTGGTTACAAAACTGATTACATAGCCCATTGTAGTGTACTATATTACCTGGTGCTTAGCATAAGCTAAGAAACACTGCTTAGAAGATCAATTTCATGTATATATACACATATGTACTGGTTGGACTATATGTAACAAGTTGATGATTTTCAGCTAAGATCTTGGCAATTGATCTAAATCAAACTCCCTGTGCAAACAAAGCCAGAGAATTATTTTATATTTTCATTTGTTGGAGATTTGGGGATAGGTCCACTCGTGGAAGCTTTCGAAGTCTAACGAGCTATGGGTTCCATTTTGTGTCCTTGAAATAAACAATTTAAGTTTGAACTTACCAAACGTAAAGAAATTTTCTAAGGGATGAATTTTTTGTTCCTTTACACCTAATGCCCAGGCCAAAACTCTGAGAAAAAATCTACGAGGGAAAATTTCCATTTAATGGAGTCAAATCAGAAGAATGTGTAATATAATTGTGTCGAAATTGAAACTTAGCATAAACTTGTTTTGATAAACTAGACAGCGCTATTTACATTTACCACTGTATTGACAATATTATACTCAGACCATTTGAAAATTGGCCCGATTAGATTTGTGATGGATTTTTCTTCTTTCATTGCAAATCCTTTATAAAGTTTTCTTTAATGTTTGTAAGGACTTAGTGGGAAGAGGAGGAGTTTTGTCAATAATTGATTTTAAAGAAGATTAATGAAATTTCATCCTAATAATACTTAATCTCCACAATATTCGATTTGAGTTTATTTTCTACTAAGACAAAATGAAGAAAGAGCAGACAATTTTTTTGGAACCAAGTCATTCATACATGCTATATTTTTTGTTCCGGTCACAACGAAATAATAAATCTTCAAATCATGACCGATATGATTTCATTGAAATGATTAAAATTAAGGTGATTGATCATATAGTTTAGTGTTTTTTTTCCCCTTCTCTTACAGCATAGGAAAAACTATAGAATTATACCATCTACAACAAATATTTGAATCTTATTGAAGTTGTATTTAGAGTAATTCGATTAAATCCTGATGGAATTATGATATAATACTTCAAATTATGTTAACATTTTTGTCATTTAGTAATGATTCTTGATCTTGTTGGTCAAATATTCTTGGTATTGCTTTTAATTTTATAGATATGTGGCAACTCCTTTTTTTTTTTTTGGTATAATGGCGACATAAGATCCCCACTTGCAATTAGGGGTGTAAGTGGTCCGGTTTTACTGATTTTTGACAAATTTTCAAACCAAACCGTTTCAACCGGTTTGAGAAAAACTCAAACTTAAACCAAACTATTTTGACCGGTTAGAAAAAAACTCAAACATAAACCTAACGGTTTGGTCCGGTTTTAAACCGTCGGATTCGCGTATATTTTTTTGCATGTCTAGAA
>OU503041.1:8364026-8383333 GCA_912172775.2 Fraxinus pennsylvanica | reverse complement strand
GTTCATCCTCAGATTTCTCACTCTCCTTATCACTTTCAACCTTTTCAATTTCCTTATCAGATTCTATAGTAATATAGATGTGAAGGCCATGAACTTTTGTTCATCTTCACCACTAGAAGTATCACTCTGAGTACTAGAATCTGATTCAACATCACACATGGTCACTTCTAAAGCCTTACGTCTACATTTATTTGAACTCTTTTTCAAGTTAGGACATTCATTCCTATAGTGACCATAACCCTGACACTCATGGCATCTAACAGATTGAGTTCTCTTATTCGCAGTCCTAGAGTCACTCTCTTCACGATTATCCTTCAAGAATTTACTAGGGAATTCATTTTTCCGTTTTTGAGGCTTTCTCCTACTCCTCATCACTTTCTGAAAATTTTTAACGAAATAAGCTATTTTGTCGACCCTAAGTGTCTCAGCATTAGAAGACTCACTCTCTTATTCTCTAATAGTGTTCATGGCTATAGATTTAACATTTTTAGGTTGAGAGACGGTAGGTTCATAGGTTTGAAGGGATCCTATGAGTTCTTCTATCTTAACTGCATCCAAGTCCTTATTTTCTTCAATAGCGGTGACTTTAGGTCTAAACCTTTCAGGTAGGGATTTAAGGACTTTTCTAATGATCTTGGACTCAGGGATCCTTTCACCTAGGTTAAAGTTCGAATTAACTATGTCATTCAGCTTTGCATAGAATTTATCGAACGATTCATCGTCCTTCATTCTTATTTCTTCAAACCTAGTGGTTAACATCTGCAGTTTAGAATTTTTAACCGTTTTAGTTTCCTCGTGTGTGGTTTCTAAGATGTCCCAAACTTCTTTAGCAGTCTCACACATCGAAACTCTTCAGCAAACACAGCCATGAACAGGGCATGTAATACTTTACTGTTCCAGTTACATTCATTTAAGTTATTTTTAGTCCATAATGAAATATCATTGGGTGTAACTACACTAGCAACAGTAGTTGAAGGTGGACACCCAGTTTGAACGCTCATCCAAATATGTTCATCCAAAGATTTAAGGAAGGCTCTCATTCGAACTTTCCAATAAGTATAGTTGCTTTCGTCGAAAAACGGAGGCACGAACAGTGACTGACTCATCTAGATATTATTAAGGGCCAGGAATCGAATTAAAGCTCTGATACTAATTGAAAGTACGCAGTTCGACCCAAACTACACCTAGAGAGATGTGAATAGGTGTAAATGCAGAATTAAAAGTTTATAATTAATAGCAACAAGTCACTAATTAATTATCTCTAGATGATTAAGCATACAATCCGATTATCCTATGTTTGAATACCGCAAATATAATAACAGTAAATAAAACAATAAATAACGCACGGTATGATCACGGAGAAACCCCAATTAGGTAAAAACTCCGGTCACTTTGCCAGTCAATAATCCACTATAAACAATTTATAACTTACAATTTACCAGACTAGACGACGACATGTACTATCTGATCTCCTGACTACAATCCACTATAAACGATTTATAACTTACAGTCTACTAGACTAGATTATATGCTCCTGCACCACTCCCAGCAGCAGATTACAAAGCTCTCCTAGATTGCGCTCTCCAGCATCAACTCCTAGTTTTGTGAAATCGTATATCTCCTATGAATTCACGAAGAATACCGCATTTTTCAACGACTGGAACTCCAGTAGCCTTCTTTTAATCTATTCATGAAGGTGATGCGACAGTCTAGCGATGAAGTTTCTGTTTCGACGCTTGAGCAAAACCTTGGTGAAAAGCTAGCGAAATCCACGCCATTTTTCCTTCTTTCCCATTCTCGAACCATAGACCTAGAATATTACAATTTATACTAATTGCACACTACTCCTTGACTTTTTAAAACATATCAATTCTAGTCTTTTTTGTTCATAGAATAGTCAATTAAACAAAATACCTAACAAATACCTAACAAAAGCAATCAACAATCCAAAATCAATACAAGATGAAACTTTAAATTAGTTGAGTAATAATGGAATCTGATAATAGATTTTCACATAGATAAAGATGTATTTTCTTTAAACTGTAAAATAATAACAATGAAAATTTATTAAGAAAATATTATTCACAAAAAAAAAAAGTATAGGCTAATGAAATAACAAAGAACTTGATAACAAAACTACTATTTCAGGTGTACATCTCTTAATCTATTCATTTTTTCTTCAATCAGCCAATTAGCTTTGCATACTTATGGTTTATTAGTTGCAGAAAAGAAGATAAAATATCGAGTAACCATCGGAGACTAGTGTGTATATATCATGTAACAATCGGAAGATCTAACCAAGTTTATAATTTCACGCCAAAATTGAAAAACAAGAAAAAAAAATTGAAAAATACCAAAAAAATATACAAGAAAGCATAAAAGTAAAGTAAAAAAAAAAAAAAGCATACACATTAGTATTAAAGTCAATGATGTAAGCGTAAATTAGAGAATTTATAGAGGGTTGAACTAGGGGGATGCAGAATTCGGGATGATTAAATAGAAAAAAAAATCATTAAATAAAAATCGTGAGGTAAAAAAAAGGGTACAAAGAGAAAATGGAGAGAAAAATGAAGAATCAATCTGAAAATGAAAAAAGAAATAAATTAAAAGTCACGAATGTATAAAAATTCTCTTTATGCTTTCAAAAATATAATTTTTTTATGAATTATTTTATAAATTTAATACATATGATAATTTTTTTTTCTATGGGAGCCCTCGTTAAGGCGGGGCCTCAGGTGATCGCCTACCTTCCCTATAGTCATGGTCCTCACTGCAATCTTGATCAAATGCCGAATCTATCTTTAAACGCTTGGAGTATGAACACTATAAATTAAAAAAAAAAATCACTTTAAAAAAGGGTTTCAATACTTGTATAGGATTGACAAACATCAACACAAACTAATTTATTTGTTTTCGAATAATTGGTGAATTTACAGGTGGAATGTGAATATCGATTTGTCAAATTTTAGAGATGAAGGACAGGATCTGCCTATGACATTTAGTGAGAGACTGTATTACAATGGCAAGAAAATGGTAAAGTGGTCTATCAAGAATGACAGATGGCATATACCAAATAGCAACACAGATTTATCAAGAAAAATCGATTACTCGACAACCCAACATTCTCGCTAGATTCAAGTAAAAGATGATTCTAGAGGAGGAAAGAAATGACAGTTTCACACATCCATCAAATGAGTAGAATGTTAAATAATGATAATGTATTATCATCCTCATGTAGTGGTAATTGATTTCTATAATATGAATAGCCTCAAGATGTTACTGATCTACTTTACTTGACCATACGTACAAATGGTCTATATTTGATCCAGGCCAAATCTTAAAATGACATAATAATTAAGAACCGTTATTTCATAGTAGAAATTCGAAAAGAAACGTCACCCTGTAAATGTACAAGTACACAAAGCCTTCCAATTAGGAGAATGCAACTCCAATTAACAATGCTAAGACAGACGAGGCACGTGTAATGCTCCCGTAAAAGAGAAATTCTCCACTCAAGTTAGTGAAGGCTAGTCTATAAATAAAACAAAAAATAAATAAAAAAAAAAGGCATTATAAATTGAATAATGCTAAGTGTATATCGTGGGGTTGACATCTTTGTGTACAAAAAGTGTTGGAAAGTTTTTTTTTAAACTATCAAATCATGTGTCGTCACGTAGCACAATGTCAAAAATGAAGTAAAAAAAGATAATCAATGATAGTGGGGACCACATGACATATTTAAAAAAAAAATCAGTAAAGGAGAATGTAAAATGGAAGGGCGGTTGTCCTCTTTCTCTCATTCTATCACATAGACACGAAGGCACCAAGAGCAAAAACAGAAATTAAGAGGAAAAATGGTAAAAGAAATCTGGGAAGAAGCATCACTAATTTTCAGCTGGGAGATATTTAACTTTCTTTCTGGGAATTAATTCTCTGTTTTGGCAAGAAGGAGAACTTTAGTTTAAAAATCTGTTAATGTTTATAAATGGTCACACATACAGCCAGAAATCGATAGGAGAAAAGAGATGGTAAATGGACTAAAAGGAAAAAGGGGCTGGCAGAATCTGTTAGTGTATTTTGAGTTACATTTTGTATTCAATGCATAATTAAAGAAGAAAAATGCTTCTTGTATCACTATTTATAGCGGATAAATTTAATTAAAACTGTTATAATTTCTTCACCACTTAAATGGTTGTAATTATGTAATATAGATTAATGGAAAAAATAAAGAACGAATATTTTTTATGTTTTTTATTTGTTTGGTGAGATTAATTTTGACTCATCACGCCATCTNGAGATTAATTTTGACTCACATCACGTCATCTTTTGTTGTTAAATAAATCTATAAATTGTGATATATATGTAGCACAATCACATTTTGCTTCATGTTTCAATTACAGAAAATTATTTCTACCCAATTAGAAAGGGATTGGAACTGGAACGTGTTTGGGCAACAACAAGTGATGAGGTGGAATTGAAATGGTAGGTTAGCTTTCAACCGCTTACTAGAGTTCACTATGACCCACTCTTATGAACAAACGGGCTTTGAATAAGGGTTTTTATATCACTTCAATTGGTATTTTTTCACGAAATAAGAAATTCAGCGTTTCACTAAAAAGTTCAGGTACGAGGAAAGGAAAAAAAGAGCGCTTAAATGAGGAGACAGGACTCGAGAAGAGGACTTTGGGATCTACGTCAATGTATTAAGGAGCTTTGGGCAATGTACGGGAAGTGCTTAGCCCTTTGGTGGCAGTCTACACCCGTATGACCAGATCACGGTACATTCACAGTTAGTATGCTTAAAGAATTACTATTATTAATTGCTTCAAGTGCCCTTTGAAAGTACGCAGTTCGACCCAAACTGCACCTAGAAGGGAGTGAATATGTGTAAATGCAGAATTTAAAAATTATAATTAATAGCAACACGTTACTAATAAATTATCTCTATATGATTAAGCATACAATACGATTATACTATATTTGAAAACCGCAAAATATAATAACAGTAAATAAAACAATAAATAACGCACGGTATGATCACGGAGAAATCCCAACTGGGTAAAAACTCGAGCACTTTGTCAGTCAACAATCCACTATAAACGATTTATAACTTACAGTCCACCAGATTAGACGACAACATATACTATCTGATCTCTTGACTGTAATTCCAACAAATCTCTTGGATTCTGTGCTCCTGCACCACTCCTAGCTGCAGATTCCAAAACTCTCCTAGATTGCACTCTTCTCCAGCAACTACTAGCTTTTTGAAATCGTCTATCTCCTGTGGATTCACGAAGAACACCGCGTTCTTCAACGACTGGAACTCCAATCACCTTCCCTCGATCTTCAGAAACTCTAACAGATATATAGGAAGTGGCAGTTTGGTATTTGGATTGTGAAATTGATGTTTTTCACCGCCAAGAACAGATCAATTTGAACAATGAAGGTTGAATGCTTCAGAGGAGGAAAAGAATATGAAAGCAGTGCTTTTTCTCTATTATCAACCTTAGGAAAAACATTCAGAGACATTTGACTATTTATATGTAGGTTAGGGAATGAATGGGCCGGACAAAAAGCCTTTAAAAAATGAAATAAAAATTTCCCGGATGATACTGTCGCTTGAGCGAAGGGCTAGCGACAGTCAAGCGACATGTTGTCGCTCAAGTGAGGGTGAGGTGACAGTCAAGTAATGAAGTTTCTGTTTTTGATGCTCGAGTCAAACCTTGGTGACAGTCTAGCGAAAATCCGCGCCGTTTTTCCTTCTTTTTCATTCTCAAACCCTAGACCTAAAATATCACAACTTATACTAATTGCACCATACTTCTTGACTTTTTACAACATATCAATTCTAGTCTTTTGTTCACAGAATAGCCAATTACATAAAATACCTAACAAACTCCCCCTTTAGCATTCTGTGACACAACTGCTATCTAAGTCAATGTAGTATTAAATTAAAGTTACAGACTCAAATCAACTAACACAACTAACAAATGTTTTGAACGAATATTGTATTTCATTTCTTCAATACCCGTTTCCTGAAATAGAAAACTCAAATATCCAGTGTAAAATGTATGTGAAACAGTATAAGCATAAAAACAGTTCAAGCAGTTCATAGTGTAAAAAATGATTTATAATGCATATGTTCAGTTTCATATCATATGCTAAATTAAGATGTAGTACCAATGTAACCCAATATACCAAAAGGAAACATTGATACTACTAAATCATCAAAACTTAATCTAGCAAAAACTGAAAATATATCATATAATCAAAATCAAAAGTTTTAGATACATTAAGTAGTAGATAAAAACATATACATCCTGTTAAAGCAAAAATATCTACTCCAAAACATCTACTCCCCCTTTTTATCACAAAATGACAAAGGGTAGCCAACAAAATTAATCAGTATCGGCTACATCATCAGAATCGGTCCTCTCTCCCGAAGCGTCATCAACATCTTAGTGACAATGTATCCAACGTAACCCACGTTGAATATATCCAACATCACCCTGAAGCGTAGTAAACTCGACAGTGTGTCGATCAACTGTAGCACGCAACTGTGTATTCTTCTCCATCATACGAGCCTGCTGTTCGATCAGTACAGTCATTTGACCCATAAGTGCAACTAAAGAGTCAATGGGTACAGACGGGATATCATCAGGTGGAGGAGTAGGCTCAGTGGGGGAGAAGCAGAAGTAGACGAAGATGGAATATCTGTGGGTGGAGGAGCACAGGAAAAAGTAGGTAAAATAGAGGGATCAAAAGAGATAAGGTCATTTATAGGATCAGCCGGCACAATCGGGTCAATAGGCTGTGCTGACTTAGAAGAAGCATGTGACCTACTCTGAGCAATAGTGGTATGGCCAATCGGCTGGGAAACCCACATTGGAACCCCATTTGGGAAACTCACTCCTAGGGATGTCACTAACCTATATATCAAGCAAGCATAAGGCAGCCCCACCCTCGTCCCTATGACACGAAAAGCCCGCAAAATATGTTGGCAAATGAATGAGGGTAAATCAACGAAATCGCCATGCACAGGGCATACAAAAAACAAGCCTTCTCCATAGTTAATGAAGAAGTGTGAGACACAGGCCAAAGATTCGTGCACGCAATGCACAACAGAATCTGGCAATCAGTAGGAAAAGAATCTGGTGGATCGCACCAGGACCTCCCTCCATCGACCAACAAAGGTTCCCAACCTCGGGAAGTGAAAATAGCAGCGAGGTCGGGTGATAGGTCAACATAATGACCACGCGCTCAAACAAGACAGGTCTCAAAGAAAACTGTGACCCAAAAGTGTCTTGGAAAACAACAGAAATAAACCTAGACCTACTGTAAGAGATGGAGGTACCAGGTGACGAGGAAGCGGTACGGGCCCTCTTAGGTGGCATCTGAAATGAGGAAACCCAATAAATCAATGCCACGATATGAGATGCAAAAAGTGCATGAATTGCATGATTGCACGCAAACCAAGGCAAACATGACATATGCAATGCACCCTAGGATGAATGAACATAAATGTGCCGTGATGCCTAGACGTAGGTGACGCGAAGACATGACGTGTGCCTCGATGTCATACCACATTGCCATAACGTTTCCTCATGGTGTCAACACCAAACATAATCGAACCAAGACAAAAGAGAACACGGGTGCCCCTGTGCATGAAGGAAAACTAGCATCACACTTCTAACCTATAACACGATAAGTCAAAACAACATAACTCCTATTCTCAAAACAACGAACCTAAATTCCACCCAAAACTCTCGTAAAAAATCGTCCAATACATCAAGTACATTCCCAACCAACATAAACACAAACCACTAAGGGGTTGTTTTCTTTGTGTTTCAGTTTTGAGTTTTGAATTCATTTTGTGTGTTGTGTTTTGAGTGTCTGTTTTGAAATTGCTGAAAATGCGTTCTTTTTGTTGTTTTGAAAAACTGTTTCTCAAAATATAAAAATGGAAAACACGTTTACTTTAAAATTTTGAGAATATTTTTTTTTATAATATTTTATTCAAGAAATCTGATTATTCAATAAATTTTAATAGTTTAATGTTAATATAACATTAAATAACATAAAAATTTTGAAATTGGTGAATCTTGAAATATTTTTTTCATATATAAAAAATACAACCTAAATTAAATTTGGCAAGTCCTTGTTTTTGTCCTTGTATGTAACTTGTGACAAGAATTAATTAGTATCAAGTCACAATCAAACCCAATCATCACTTCAATTAGATGATTTAAGGAAAATAAAGTGATTTTAAGCATTAAAGGGCCAAAAAATGAAATATTCGGGTACTCGGACTTGGACATGACAAAAGGTGGCTAAAGAATTGAAGAGAAAATCCATATGAACAAGGTGATTAGAATTAATAATAAAGATGAGCAGTGATAGATCAAACATCGGAAGGTCGAAAAACCAAAATGATGAAGCTATATGGCGAGTATGTGAAGAAATTAGAGCGTAAAATTAGGTACAAAAATTTTTACAGCACAAATGATATACCATTTACAAGATGATTGAATTTGAAGTTCATCGCAAAAAAATAAACCGACTAAGCGTCACCACTGGTGCCCATTTTCCTCGTTCGTTTTGAAAAACTTCTTTAGGAGTTCAGAGCATTCCAATTATGTTTTTGAGACTTTTGGAGACCTATAAAAATTAGAGAACACTCATTTAGCATCAAATCACAACCAAACCCAACCACAATCCCATATAAAACTTTGTACAATCCCCAATGGTTGATGCAAGGAAGTCAAACATACATATTACAAAGTGCTCATAAAAGACAAAATGCATCTGGTAATTCTAAATTCCAGATACAAACATTACTATCATAGGGAAACTAAAAATTGCACACTACCAAATTTGTACAACTAACTTAAGAATGGAAACAATAGGAATCACACGTAGAAGGCATCAACACAATGCCAATGCACTGTCATTAGAATGATAAAGGAAATAGTTACTAGAAATATTCCCACAAGCAAAGTTTATTTTCTCTGAGTTGCTCATAACTTACACCAGAAGCCACTTGGTTGAATTTGCATAGGTTATGCTTCAACTTTCACAAGTTTAACGTAAAACTTTTCACATAAAACAACTGGTAATCTTACTCTAGGGCCATCTATGTGCATTCATCAATTTGAGGCACATGACACAAATTTAGTTCCAGTGAGCAAAATTCCGCTTACACGTAAATCTACTGGAAGGAAAAGGTCAACCTTGTCTTCAAAGCAAGTTTTCTTATCGTAAGCAGTCTCAAAGAAATCAGAACATAGTAATAATTGTTAGCTTAATAACAGGCAATTCTTAAGAATTGTTAGCTTAATAACAGGTGATTCTTAAGAATTGTTGGCTTAATGACAAGTAAAACATATATTTTCTTTACGTAAGCAAGTCTCAAAGAAATCAGAACATACATAAGATTTTACAATAGATGAAACACGAGTGACCTAAATACCTAGTAAAACTACATTCATTTACTAGCTTGTGAGCACCTCCCAGTGTGACAAAATTGCAACATTCACGAAAAATGAGCAAAGCTAAAACATCAAATAGTTCAGAAAGCTTCATTCCTCAAATAAACACGATAAAAATCAAGATTTAGGCTAGCACTTATAATATAATCATAAACTTTGACATCCACAATATGGTATTGTGTATACATTGATTGAGGATGTTCTTGTTGCCACGAATTCGAAGAACTGGATGAGAATGATGAAGATTGCATCCAACTCCCCCCATCCCTAGGACTTGAACTTTTATTTCTCATCAATTCAATTCAATCCAATCTACCTAAAAATTCTTAACCTGAGAATCTATGAAACTTTACCTCGAATATCTAACAAAACTCAGGAAATCCAAAGGGCACTTCAGAATCAATTACCACAAAAACCCAATACACAGCCCAGGATAACTAAACCAAAAATTCAAAATTTGGAAACAACACCAAATCCATATCATCAACTAGATGCAAAACAAAAAACCAAACAAATTTCAAATTCTAAACTGTTCGGAAATCACTTCCCAGACTGCTCCAACAAGCTCAACCGATTCCGGACAAAATTGAGGCTGGCCCATGGTAGAACTAGATGCGCCTGGTTGAGAAAAATGTTGTGGTGGTGTTCCACGATCGAGAGGGTGGCTGGATGTGGAAGTAAATGGGAAAATCGTGACTACGCTCGCGATTTTGGAAGGGAATTGAAGCTATTTCCGACGGTCAGGTGGGCGGCGATGGTCGAAGGTTGTAGAGGAAGGTGAGGGGTGCCGGTGGTGTGGGGGTCCGGTGGCTTAGGTGGCGGGTGGTGGAAGTCATTGATGGAAGGAGGTGGTGGATCGGTAGGGGGAAGAATTTAGGGGAAAATGGAGTCATTTTCCACGTTTTCATGTTTTGGGAAGAAAGGAAGAAAACGCTCAAAACGTCTTGAGTTTTCAATTGAATTTTTTTTTGTTTTCAAAAATTCATTTTCGAATACGGGAAAGAGAATACATTTTCACTGTTTTGAAAATCGAAAACAGAAAACAGTCTGAAAACAATAAAGAGAATAGCCCCTAACTAATTCTAATGCAACCATCATCAACAACCCAAGTAAGTAAAGAAAAAGGAAAAAAAATGGAGTGAAGAACAAAAAAAAAAAATCGCACCAATCCAAGCTAAAAATCCAATATTCACACAAAATTGTGCAATAATTGACGACATTGTATGAGAATGAATAGAACATGAGTTGCAAATGCCAAAATTGAAAGCAACAATGGGTAAGAATCGAAACATCCCAAAAGAATTGCAAAAACCAAGTTTTTTAGTCATTTACCTTTGAGAGTTGTTGATTTAATGAAATGCCACCACCAATGTATGAATTTGGATGTTTAAGAAGTGGATAAAACTCAAAGTAGAGGTGGGTAGGAGATTTTTGGAAGAATTGGAAGAAAAAATGCCTTTGAAAAATAACGTTAAAATTTAAATAAACGGGCAGTAGCTCGAGCGATAAGCGAGCGAACCAGCTTCTGTTGCTATCGCTCGAGCGTGGATCTGGGAGAAGCGAACTAAAACTTAATGACAAAAATAGCACTGATTTTTTGAAAATTAAGAAAAATAGCACCTCTTTTTATTTTTTTTAAATTAAGCACTCGACTAGTAGATGAACTCAAAAATGTACGTGTTCACGTGTAAGGCATTATCAAGATAACTTTCCCACGTACTCAATCAAGTTCAAACCGGAGTAAAGTGTATAGGAAACTCACGTGTGTAAAGTGTCACTATTGTCTCGTGAACATGACTCCAGACCTTAAATTTGCGAGAAAGGATATGCGAATATTACTGTTAAATAATTGTTTTCTTTGCTAATGAAAGTCAAACCCATAAGATTTTTAGGACCTGAAAACGAGCTCAATTACATAGATATTTATATTTTCTCCCCCTGAGTTTGAGCATATAATTTTTATGTTGCTTTTCTCAAATATCGCATTTTATGTGCAGACTCTTATCCATTAAGTGACTAAATTGACCCCTGTAACGAGTTTTAGGCCGGTTAACCCAAGTCAGTCGACTATATGCATCAGGTTATGGGAAGCTCTGCAGTCTTAATTACTCGAGTCAAATAGTATAAGATGAACCAAGCAATTATATATAACAATTTTTTTTATTAAGTAATACAGAGAGATACATCATGAGCCAAGATTATCTAAATGTAGGTCAATTCAAATTCTAGATCACCTTATCAACAGATGACAGCCATCCCAAATCCCACACATACTGTCCAACCTCACTCACCAGATCGCAGTATGTGCTATGCAGATGGTACATGAAGAAAAACATACTCAATATTCCATCGTAAACCGAACCAAGTAATGGAAATAAAAGTATAGATTAGATAAGTGCACACATGGTCACAAATGCATTGTTTAAGAATACCATAAATTTTCTAGAGCCCAAATTTTTTTTTTTTTGAAATAAAAAAATCAATATCTAAAGGAAATAAATACAAACCGAAATAACACAAAATGCAAATAAATGAGATGCATGCACGAATGAATGGACTTAATGAACTACATATGCATGCACCTAAGGAACTAATCAAGGAGAACCATGGATACTCTTCCCTTTAAGAGCATGATCAAACTCACGACCTTCTAGGTCACTTCTTAACCCAAGCTTGCTTAAAAGTAGAAGTGATTTTAGTTAACGAGTCATCATCTCAGTTAAGTGGCTAACCTGATTGGCGAGAAAGTTAACCGTGCTCGAGACATCTTGACTTTTACTTCTAATCACGAGTTTACGACACCTAGGTCTTGTGTATCCCAGTGCGCCACAATGGTGATAGGTGGGAATAAACCTAGATTCAACCCTGTTATGTGGTTGTTGCCGATAAGTAGGATAATTTACCATATGTTGTCTGGTAGGTCTCAATCCTAAGTCATTTTTACCATTTGGTTCAGGATAAATAATATTTCGAGCTTTGTTAGTGGCCGAAAAGAATGTGGTTTTAGATATACTGGCAGTAGTATTACCATTATGAACATAACCCAGACCATGCCTATTTTCAGCAGGCTTGTTCATCCCTAGCAGATTGTCCAGCTTCTGTGAGCCACATTTAACTTTAATTTTCAAGTTTTCATTCACCAGCTTCTACTCACTCAATTTTATAGTCAAGTCCTAAAGGTCACTTAGCAGTTTTTCACGTTCAAGTTCAAGCTCGTTCACTTTTTTCAAGACGACTTTGTTGACCTTCTTATTTTTTAGACTCTCCTCAAAAAATTCACAATAAGACTCGTGAATGTCGGTCTCATCTTCAGACTCTTCTTTAGACTGTTCACTCTCATCCTCCCTATCAACCTTCTTAATCTCACGGTCAGATTCGATTGTAGCAATCGAGGTGAAGGCCCTGAATTTTTTATCATCCTCACCACCAGGTGTCTCAGTCTGAAAACTAGTATCTGACTCCTCATCACTCATGGTCACGACTAAAGCTTTACGACATTCTATACCCAAACGCCTCTTCAAATTAGGACATTCACTCCTAATATGACCATACCCTTTGCACTCATAGCATTGGACAGATTGAGATTTCTTAACGGGAGTCCAAGAGGTATTTTTCTCACGTCTACCTCTCGAGAATTTACTAGGGACCTCACTATTTCGCTCATGAGGCTTTCTCATATTCCTCATCACCTTCTGAAATCTTTTAACGAAATAAACAATTTCGTCGTCCCTAAGGGTCTCAATATCAATGGACTCGCTCTCCACTTCTCTAATGGTGTTTATAGCGATGGATTTAACCCTTTTAGGTTGCGAAACAGTGAGTTCATAAGTTTGAAGTAATCCTACGAGTTCTTCAATCTTAACAGCATCTAAGTCCTTACTTTCTTCTATCGCAGTAACCTTAGGTCTAAATCTCTCGGGCAGAGATCTAAGGACTTTTCTAACGATTTTGGGCTCGGGGATTCTTTCACCTAAGTTAAAGCTCGAATTCACAATGTCATTCAGCTTCGCATAGAATTTATCGAATGATTCATCATCATTCATCATAATCTCTTCANGTAGATACAACTATGAGCAGGGCATGTAATGCTTTACTGTTCCAGTCCATTAATCAAGATTAGTTTTAGTCCACAGAGAATGTTAGTGGGTGTGACTATACCAGCAACAGTTGTTGAAGGCGGAGCCTACCCATTTTGAACACTAATCCAAATACTTTCATACAAAGATTTAAGGAAGACTCTCATTCGAACCTTCCAATAAGCATAGTTGCTTCCGTTGAAAAACGAAGGCACAGACAGTGACTGACTCATCTAGATATTATTAAGGGTTAAGAATCGAATTAAGGCTCTGATACCAATTGAAAGTACGTAGTTTGACCCAAATTATACCTAGAGGGGATGAATAGGTGTAAATGCGGAATTAAAAAAATATAATCAATAGCAACAAGTCACTAATTAATTATCTCTAGATGATTAAGCATACAATACGATTATTTTATGTTTGAATACTGCAGAATATAATAACAGTAAATAAAATAATAAGTAACGCACGGCATGATCACGGAGAAACCCCAACTGGGTAAAAACTTCGGGCACTTTGCAGTCAACAATTTACTGTAAACGATTTATAACTTACAGTCTACCAGACTAGACGATAACACATATTATCTGATCTCCTGAATGCAATTCCAACAGCTCTCCTGGATTCTGTGCTCTTGCACCACTCACAGCTGCAAATTTTAAAGCTCTCCTGGATTGCACTCTTCTGCAACAACTCCTATCTTTGTGAAATCGTCTATCTCCTGTAGATTCAACAACTGAAACAATTGGAACTCCAGTCACCTTCCCTCGATCTTCAGAAACTCTAACAGATATGTAGGAAGCAACATTTTGGTATTTAGATTGTGAAATTGATATTTTTCACCGTCAAGAACATATCAAATTGAACAATGAAGGTTGAATGCTTCGGATGATGAATTCTTATACTTTCGTCACCAAAAAGAGTAAATAGTTAGAATCCTTTTTGTAAGTCTCCGCAAACTGATAAATATACATCCAATCCCTATGAATGGGCCGGACAAAAAGCCTTTAAAAAATGAAATAAAAATTTCTCGGATGACACCGTCGCTCGAGCGAAGGGCTAGCGACAGTCGAGGGACAGGTTGTCGCTCGAGCGAAGGTGAGATGACGGTTGAGCAATGAAGTTTCTGTTTTTGATGCTCGAGCCAACCCTTGGCGACAGTCTAGCGAAAATCCGTGCTGTTGTTCCTTCTTCTTCATTCTCGAACTCTAGACCTAAAATATCTCAATTTATACTAATTGCACCCTACTTCTTGATACAACATATCAATTCTAGTCTTTTGTTCACAGAATAGCCAATTACATAAAATACCTAACACCCTTACATATTTTGTATAAATTTTATTAGGTATTGATGGAGAGTACCCGCCCAACAACGTGAAACTCATTCATTCCTGTATCAACTGCTAATTTTGTTAGGATATTCTTCAACTATACTCTCGTAAGTATTATTATTTTTATCATTGCTTTTGTTGTTTTCAACTAATTTTATTTGAATTATTAAGTTCCATATTTTTCTTTTTCCTTATTCTTTTAGACAACCACGAGTCTTTAGACACCTCTCTTTGCTAGGATATTATCCTTTTTCTTATAGCAAACACATTCATATAGAGTATGACATTCAAAATGAATTTGTTGGAAGTTGAACTTCTCCAATCTAAATCCAATGCGAAACTATCTTTAGAGCTTGGAGTCATTCATTTTTTTTTATTTTTTCCCCAAATAAGGGTTATTTATTACTTATACACAATTGATATGAATACACAAACTAATTTAGCTTTCTTTCAATTATTGTTGAAGTTGTGCATAGGACGTGAGTATTGATTTATCGAGTTTGGAAGTAAATTTCTACGAGTCAAGCTTTACTATTAGCTTAATTATAATCATTTGTACATATATAGGACTAATCTTCTAAGCTAAGTGCCGAATGACGTGGCATACTACAATAGGTGGTGGAAGATAATGGTTGGTTGCAAAACTAATTACATAGCCCATTGTAGTGTACTATATTACCTGGTGCTTAGCATAAGCTAAGAAACACTGCTTAGAAGATCAATTTCATGTATATATACACATATGTACTGGTTGGACTATATGTAACAAGTTGATGATTTTCAGCTAAGATCTTGGCAATTGATCTAAATCAAACTCCCTGTGCAAACAAAGCCAGAGAATTATTTTATATTTTCATTTGTTGGAGATTTGGGGACAGGTCCACACGTGGAAGCTTTTGAAGTCTAAAGAGCTATGTGTTCCATTTTGTGTCCTTGAAATAAACAATTTAACTTTGAACTTACCAAATGTGGGATGAATTTTTGTTCCAGCAAAATACTTATTTTCCTTTACACCTAATGCCTAGGCCAAAACTCTAGAAAAAATCTACGAGGGAAAAATTCCATTTAGTGGAGTCAAATCAGAAGAATGTGTAATATAATTATGTCGAAATTGAAACTTAGCATAAACTTGTTTTGCTAAACTAGACACCGCTATTTACATTTACCACTGTATTGACAATATTAACTAGTTTATAGTCATATTTGGTGAATGTTCAATGCAGGTGTGGACTACTGAGAAATAATTATACTCAGGCCATTTGAAAATTGGCCCGATTAGATTTGTGATGGATTTTTCTTCTTTCATTGCAAATCCTTTATAAAGTTTTCTTTAATGTTTGTGAGGACTTAAGTGGGAAGAGGAGGAGGAGTTTTGTCAATAATTGATTTTAAAGAATATTAATGAAATTTCATCCTAATAATACTTAATCTCCACAATATTCGATTTGAGTTTATTGTCTACTAAGACAAAATGAGGAAAGAGCAGACAATTTTTTTGGAACCAACTCATTCATGCATGCTATTTTTTTGTTCCGGTGACAATGAAATAAGAAATCTTCAAATCATAACCGATATGATTGTTGGAAATAATTGTGTGGGTGACTTTGGCACGAATTTTGGGCGGGATCCATTTGGCTATTTTGGAAGATGAAAGTTGATTTGTGTTCTCCTCCGTGAGTACATCGAAATCATATACTTACTTGTCAAAAATGATGTTCGGATGAATGAGAAATTGAAACTCAAAGTATGCCATGTGAAAGGAGTTTATGTTGGTGGGAAAACTAAAAATAAGTTTGTCCCACATAGGAAGTAAAT
Source organism: Fraxinus pennsylvanica (assembly GCA_912172775.2). Classification (NCBI taxonomy): domain Eukaryota; kingdom Viridiplantae; phylum Streptophyta; class Magnoliopsida; order Lamiales; family Oleaceae; genus Fraxinus; species Fraxinus pennsylvanica. The sequence goes on along the minus strand of OU503041.1, from coordinate 8,366,618 downwards.
GTAAACTAAAATCACTTTATAAATGATTGCACTTTAGAATGGTGTAATCATATATAGCATAGAGGCTCTCTCCACGTGCGCCCGCAGGGGTGTGCAAATCACGGACCTAAATAGGCATCAGATCTTGAACTTGTGTGCGGGCACGACCTGCGTACACGAATGTCGGACCGAATTGACCAAATATTGGCCCCTTAGAAGAGCCTACGTTTTGCTACATTTTATTTTATTTTTCGACTGACTTTTCATTTTCTGAAACAGTTGAAACTCCTAAAACTCGTGTTGTAATTGCCACGAAGTAAATGGGCAACTTACAAGATCCAAAGTCTATATACCTTTATTTTTCCTGATTTTCGATACAAGAATTCATCTGAATATTCATCTGCATACAGTTCAAGTTTTGTCTCTGTTTTCATTTCTGTTTGAGTCTGTTGGTGATATTCTTCGAGCTCTAACTCAGTTCGCCGGAGTAAAGTCTGTGGTGCTCAGATTATACAGTTTCACCGTTGTATCCTGGGAAGCAGACGCTCAAATTACGCCTCAAGCACGTACGGTAAGGGGACGAATCTGTTTTAAGGAAACTATGTGTAACACAGGCCTAGGGTTAAAAGTTCATTTTTGTATTTTATATTATTGTTTTGTTTTCTTGTAATTCTGTTTCTGGAACCAATACTTCAGATTAACAAATTTAGTGTTGGTCTGGTATTAGTTCATTAGTTATCATATATTCTTACAAGCTTAAAACAGATTATTGAAAGGAACTAATATTTTGTTTCATTTTAGAAATGGCAACCGATTCCAACAACATGGATGTGTCCCAAGCTGTGGCTACTCAAACTGTGGCTGTGGACTCTACTATGGCTACAAGGCCTAATTCTGTTATGGCTCAGACTGTGGCTAAACTGCCAAATCATGTTATAAGCCAACATGTGGCTACTGTTCCGTTTAATCATAGTGAAAAATCGGAGAAATTTAATGGCTTGAATTTCAAGAGGTGGCAGCAAAAAATGTTGTTCTACCTGACCACCTTGACCTTCAAGAGGGTGAGGGAGATGTTCAAGCTGTCAGTGCACTTGATGCATGGAAACATTCGAATTTTTTGTGTCGAAACTACATCATGAACAGTTTAGCAGATTCGTTGGACAATGTGTATAGTATTATGAAAACTGCTAAAGATCTATGGGAGTCATTGGACCGAAAATATAAAATTGAGGATGCCGAGGCCAAGAAATTCATTGTTGGCCAATTCTTATCCATAAGATGGTGGACTCCCAAACAGTAATTAGTCAAGAGCAAGAACTCCAAGTTATTTTTCAAGAAATTCATACCGAATAGATGATTTTGAGTGAAACTTTCCAAGTGGCTGCAATTTTTGAGAAATTGCCCCCAGCGTGGAAAGATTTCAAGAATTATTTGAAGCACAAACGAAAGGAAATGAACGAACTTCTTAACTAACATAGATTTTGAATTGAAGAAGACAAGAGTTCCAAAAAGAATTTGTTCAATCCCAGTGTCACTAAAGCCAATGTTGTAAAACATGGTCAAGTAGTAAGAACTACAAAACCAAGGTTGGGCCAACGTTGGAAAAGGGGCCAAGCTAGGACCGAAAGGGAGCATTTCTAAGAAGAAATTTCAAGGAAAGTGCTTCAATTATGACAAAGTAGGCTACAAATCTTCAGAGTGCAGATTGCTAAAGAAGAAGAAAGAAACAAATGCGGTTGACTACATGGTACATAATGTGGCGGAAATGAATCTCGCAACCATCATTTCTGAGATGAATATGGTGGGTTCAAACCCAAAAGAGTGGTGGATTGACACTGGAGCTACGAGACATGTGTGTTCTGATAAGGAACTATTTACGGCTTTCGAAACAATTGAAAATGGAGAGAAGTTGTTTATTGGAAATTCAGTTACTTCTGAAATCAAGGGATAAGGTAAGGTGGTTCTGAAGATGATTTCGAGAAAAGAGCGACTCTTAACAATGTGTTGTATGTGTCGAAAATTCACAAGAACCTTGTGTCCGGGTCCCTTTTAAATAAGTTTGGTTTCCGTATTGTATTTGAGTCAAACAAAGTCTTTTTGTCAAAAAGTTGAATGTTTGTCGGAAAATGCTATGTTTCCGATGGTATGTTTAAATTGAATATAATGGTTGCGAAACCAAAAATGAATAAACTAAACTCTTCCACTTACTTGCTTGAGTCTTTCAATGTGTGGCATGGTATATTAGGACATATTAACTATGATATTTTATGTAGACTAGTTAACTTGAATTGTATACCTGCATTTCATATTGATTCCAAACATAAGTGCGAGACTTGTGTTGAGGCAAAATTGACAAGGTCATCATTTCAAGTAATTGAACGGAACACAGATGCACTTGATTTAATTCACAGTAACATATGTGATTTAAAATTTGTACAAACAAGATGTGGCAACAGGTTCTTCATTACTTTTGTCGATGATAGCACAAAATACTGTTATGTATATTTGTTAAAAAGTAAGGATGAAACGATAGAGAAATTTATTCTCTATAAGAATGAAGTTGAAAATCAACTTAACAAGAAAATTAAGGCGTTGAGAAGTGATAGAGGTGGT
>OU503041.1:8319694-8333517 GCA_912172775.2 Fraxinus pennsylvanica | reverse complement strand
AATCACCAAGACTTGAATTTACGGATTCTATTATTTAATTTATTAGAATATTAATTCAATTAAATAATAAATATTGCCATACATGCATCAATTATATATATTTAAAGTGTTTATGTCCAAAGTTGATTGAACTTAGGGCATAACACTTACAATTAGGTTGTTCGCTGAAGTTATCCCATATACAAATAGAACTTCTATAGGTGTTAGTCATTGTCCTCTATAAAATTACTTCCCATTGCTAAAGAAGATAAACTCTTGAAGGCTAAAGTCAATGTCCAAAAGCACTATTTTACAATGTTAAAAAAATCGACCAGCCCCGGCCGTTTCAATTGATAAAACTAGAAACCAGAACCGGATCCGCGATAGATAGACAAGAAAAACCTGCCTCTAAATCCCCCCAAAAAAAAGGAAAAAAAAAAAAACCAAAACAAGCAACGTAGTCAATTTTCGAAAACACACTGAATCGATCCCAAATTTGGCCGGCTTTAAATGATAAAGTTTTCTAAAACAAAATATTTTGTTTTTATTTTTATTAAATGGTTATGTGAAAACGTGTTGAAGGATTTTCAGTACTTACACAGCCAATTTATAGACTTTCCTATCTTCTTTCATACCATTCATTTCTTTCGAGTAGCTATTATAAATTAGTTTTACAAGATATAAATTGTACAACAGTGAGAAGAGAGAGAGAGAGAGAGAGAGAGAGAGAGAGAGTCCACTGTGTGGAAATAATAGCCCACTTTGCTATACATTATTGAGAATTAATAAATTAATACCCTCTTAACATTTATTTTTGTATTTATTTATTTCTTGATTGTTAAGAATTAATAAAAATAGTATAAAATAAATATATCTTAAAAACAAGCAAAAGATTTATAATTTGCACACACTTACATACAATTTTGTATTTATTTAATATTAATTTCTTACCATATATTCGATTCCGATTGGACCTTTTGATCACAACCCTTTAATTTTTCTTGATCGATATGCTGGCTAGATTTTAAATTATTTCTATTTAATAAATTAAAAATATTAATTAACAAAAGCATGCATTTCTCATTATTTGCAAATAACTACAGGTGATTAGCGAAGAAACTGATAGAGTCTTGTGAAGTCGTCATCTATGATTATACAATCTAAGATTATTTGTAAAAAAAATAAAAAAAAATCAATTTGTCAAATAAATAAAATTTTCTCAGTAATCCATGATTACCTCAATAAGCAATGTCAATACAATCCCTTGACTGAAATTCAACAATTTTATTACGTTAAATTGAATATGATTAGATTGAAAATTTTACAATATGAGAAATTTTGAAAATAATTATAATAGCCTAGAAATTTTGATTTGTTACGGAAGTGAGATAACTAACTTTTATCATCAATTTCAAAAGCAAACTCAACTACCAAATTTAGCCCCATTCCGCTCCTATGTTTTCACAATACCCTCTTTATTCTTTTTTATTCACAAGAAGTCCTAACAAACCTTAAGAAATTTTTAGTTGAATATTATAAGGATTTGCATTGAAACTAATCAACAAAGAAAGAAAAAAGAAGAAGAAAGAAGAAGAAAATCCATTGGAAATCTAATTGAGCCAATTATTTTGTACTTTTCAATCAAAGTGAGTGAGATTTGTTGTCCCTATAATATTGTTTCAATAGATGTCCTTCCAAATAAATATTGCACCATCATTTATCATCGTCATGTTTTATTAATCCGAACGTGCCAACAAAGGAACAACATTATGTACTATTCTCTATACAAATCTCTTTAGAAAATTAATAAAGACGTTTTGTGCCATTTACCAAAATTGAAACAATAGATATTAACTCCACTAAAGCGGCCGCGAATCTTGATTCATCTTCCAAAAGAGACACGGCAAGTGCTCCAAATGTAAAATAAATTAACTGGTTGGTTTTGTTTGTACTAGCAGTAGCAATTTGATTTACAATAAATATTTTATTTATTAGAAAATTATCAAGTTGTTTGCGTGACCAGCATTAGAACTAGAAGGATCATTGTACTTAGATATAAAAAGTCACGTCTTAAAATTTGTTATCCATTCTATTTTCTATATATTTGCCAATATAAAAGTCTTTCAAGTTGTCATTTTCCACTATTACATTTATTTTGCCGACTTTTCATCTATTTTTGATACAATTTAACAATAAAGGGTAAGTAAGAGTAATCTTTGTTATTTTACAAGTAAACGAACATTGATATTATTGTCCTCTATAAAATAGTTTCCCAGCCGACCAAAACGACTCCAAATTTAAAATAAATTAAGTGGTTGTTTTTGTTTGTTGTAGCAATTTGACTGATATTGATTATAATAAAGATTTTATTTATTAAAAAATTATCAAGTTGTGAGAGTTATCAGCACTAAAATTAGAGGGATCGTTGTAATTAGCTATAAAAGTCGCATTTTAAAATACTTTTCTATAGGTATTAGTCATGTTATCTATAAAATAATTTCCTAGCCGACCGAATATTCACCTGCCAAATGAAACTCCCTAAGACATGACAAATAATCCTAATATTAAATGTATATAGGTCTATTGAGAACAATAAATAACTCGTCAATAGGAGCCGACCATGATATAGACCGCCCTGGCTGGGTGTTTTGACAAATAATCCTAATATTAAATGTAAATAGCACTATTGAGAACAATAAATAACTTGTCAATAGGGGTCGACCATGATATAGACCGCCCTAGTTGGGTGTTTAGCCCGGAGACCAATGGGCATAATGTGAATTTTTTTCATTTGAATAACCACGCTAAAACATATAAACTATTTTCAAAATTACTATATATTTATTTTTATTACAGAACACTATTTACACTTTTTAACACTTTTGATTATGCTTTTTATAACCATTGTTCTAAAATACATAATGCTTGACAATGTGTTTCGATTGAGTATCAAGCATTACAATTATATACATGCTTACTATTGACTGAAATCCAACAATTTTATTATGTTTATTTGAATATGACTAGATTGAAAATTTTACAATAAGAGCAAATTTGGTTGGATGAGACATTATGGGCCACACCTAAATTTTGAAAATAATCATAATAGCCTGGGAACTTTAATTCGTTATATAAATGAGATAACTACTTTTTATCATCATCAATTTCAAAAGCAAACTCATGTACTAAATTTAGCCCTCTCCAGTCCTATTTTTTCACCGGACCCTCTTTATTCTTTTTCCTTAAGAAGTCGTAAAAAACCTTAAAGAAAATTAAAAAAAATAAAAATAGTTGAATATTGTAAGGATTTGCAGTGAAACTAATCAAAGAAGAAAGCCAAAATAAATAAATAAAATAAAATAAAATAAAAAATCCATTTGAAATCTAATGAGCCAATTATTTGAGTTGAGATTTGTCGTTCCAGTAACGTTGTCTCAATAGATATCTCTCCAATGAATTATTAAATTATACTCATCATGATGTTTTACGAAGCATAATGGCCTTAAATGCTATTAAACAAGAATTTTCTTTTAACACTCTTCATGACCCAAGTCTGGTCGCTCCCTTTCTCATGCCAATTTGCACGGTCTCGTAATTCAATCATATTATAAAGAAAAGTACCCTTGAAAATTGTATACAAACATTTTATTCCTGCTTTGGGGTCTTTAGCAATTAGCAATTATTAATATCCAACAATGGATTAAGATTATGCACTATTCTCTATATAATCTCTTTCTAGATATTAATTGCAATTATCAACTGAGGCAAAAGATAAAGACGTTTTATGTTAATTACACATGCTTAAACATCATACATCAATTCCACTAAAGTAGACTTGAATATTGATCACCTTCCAAAAGAGACACGACAAGTACTCCAAATTAAAATTAAATTTTTTGGTTGGTTTTGTTTGCATTAGCAGTAGCAATTTGATTTACATTGATTACAATAAAAGATTTTATTTATTAGAAAATTATCAAGTTGTTAGTGTGATGAGCAATAGTATTAGAGAGATCGTTGTAATTAACTATAAAAATTTCATCTTGAAATATATCACTCATTTTATTTTCTATATATTTGCGAATATAAGACTTACAAGTTGCCAAAAGAGACTCCAAATTTAAAATAAATCAACTAGTTGGTTTCATTTTTGATTTATATTGATTACACTAAAGATTTTAATTATAAAAAATTATCAAATTGTTAGAGTGATCAGCACTAAAACTAAAGGGATCGTTGTACTTATCTATATAAGTCACATCTTAAAATAATTTTCTGTATGTATTAGTCATTGTCCTCTATAAACTAATCTCTCAGTCGGCTCGAATATTCATCTGCCAAAAGAGACTCCAAATTTAAAATAAATCAACTGGTTGGTTTTGTTTACAGTAGCAATTGATTTATATTGATTACACTAAAGATTCTATTTATAAAAAAAAAATATCAAGTTGTTAGAGTGATCAACGCTAAAACTAAAGGGATCGTTGCACTTATCTATAACAGTCTCATCTTAATTTTCTATAGGTATTAGTCATTGTCCTCTATAAAATAATTTCCAGCCAACCTAGTATTCACCTTCCTAAAGAGACTCCATAAGACATGAAAAATTATCCTAATATTAAATGTAAATAGCATTATTGAGAACAATAAATAACTCTTGAATAGGGGCGGACCATGATATAGACTGCATTGGCCGAGTTACAGAATTGGCCCAAAAATGGTCATAATTATGCCCAGTAAGGAAACAGAGTTTAGCCCAGAGACCAATGGTAATGATGTGAATTTTTTCCATTTGAATAACTGCATTAAAAAATAAACTATTCCCAAAAATTATTATTTATTTATTTTTATTACAAATACTGTTATAACCAAGGTTCTAAAGTACATAATGTGTGGCAACGCGTTTCGATCGAGCATTAATCATTACAATCATTTACGTGCCTATGCGAAACATATGCATAATTATGCATTGTTCAATTTTTAATATTTTTAAATAATATTATACTTTTCCATTTGAATAACTACATGAAAAAATAAACTATTTCCAAAATTATTATTTATTTTTATTACAATACTTTTTAACACAATGGATTATACTTTTTATAACCAATGTTTTAAAATGCGTAATACGTGGCAATGCATTTCGATCGGGTATTAATCATTACAATCATTTACGTGTCTATGCGAAACATATGCATAATTATGCATTGTTCAATTTTTAATATTTTAAACTAATAAATTAATAAACTAATGCATTCATTGAATTTTATACAATTTCTTAAAAAAGTATAAAAAAATAAATAAAATTGCTCGGAATCATAAATATTACAATTACTTGAACTTTATACAAATTCTTCAAAATTTAAAAAAATAAATAAATAAAATTGCTCAGAATAATAAATATTACAATTACTTGAACCTTATACATATTTTTCAAAATTTTAACAAAAATATACTACTTAAAATCATAAATACCACAATTACTTGGTAATCAATTCCTACAATTAGATTAGAAATGAACAGCGACTTAAAAAAAATAATCTTATTTAACTCTTTATCGAATTCCAATTCAATATCGTCTTCTTCATCTAAGTCATCTTTTGTGTCATCTGATGCAAAATCGTCTTCACCAGGCTTCCTTATTTCAACTCGAGAATTTCTATTATTTCTTGTAAATGGTATGATATCATTGTCAACATCCTCCTCCTCATCACACATAAACAATCCAATATTGTACAACCATATAGGTTGCTGTATATAATTCACAGGCTTAGTTGATTTGGCTAATTTGATTTTTGTTGCGTTCAATTTACTTTTTTTAAATTATAAAAATGGATTGGACTAGGTTTTGTTAGACTAATTTATACACAAGTTTTAATACAAATGCGTGTATATTTTAGGTGTGCATATATGACCAAAGAAATTAGTTGATCGTATTATCACGCCCATATTCCATATGCGGGGCATTTCAAATTTGCCCCGAGCATATGTAGATGTACACATTTTAGAACGCTGTTTATAACAAGTGTTACAAAAATGTAACACGTGTATTACAATGTTACACTTTTTTCGTAACACGTTTGTATCAAGTATAATATAATTTTTTTATATGCTTGTAACACTTATAAGACACTATGTTTACATGTAAAATCTGTAGTATACTATGTTGCGATCGGATAACATGTGTGGCCAATTGTGTTACACCAACCTCCTCCATCACAATCCCCCAATTCAAACCCATCTTATCGCCATTACCACAACCACCGCCGCCAACTACCCCATCATCATTCAAAAAATTCACAAATCAACATCATCTTTACCCCGAAACATCACCAAGGCCTCTGCATATTTCCTCTACCACAATCACCACAAAAATCACCATCTGCCACCCAGACTATTACCATTCATGTGAGTATAAATTATGTTTTGGGAGGTAATGGAGATGAGAGTAGACCCACTTCCAACAGATAGCCACCAATATACAAACCACTACAAAAAGCTACCATCATTGTCCTTACCACCACACCACACCATTGCCACTAGCCCATTTCACCACCATTTTCACTGCCAAAGACCACTCCACCACCAACAACAAAATCAGTTACCATAAAGGAAAGAACACATTAATAAGATTCGCCAATCCTAAAAAATTACCAATCTGCAAAGGCAGGGCATAGAGGATTTCATCCAATTTTATGAAAAATTAAGATAAAGTACCACTGAAATATCCTCAAATTCAATTTTCTTATGCATATTTTAATCTGTAAACATCTCGTATGATGAATCTTTAGAAAAATGTCAATCACAAATTCTTCTCTAATTCAATAAACATGAAATTGAGAGACAAAGAGAGAGAAAGTAATTAGGAAAGAAAGAATCGAATATCTTCAATCATATGTCATCGACGCTATCAAGATTAGCTAAATAACTTGATTCCAGTCAGTAGCCTTGTCATCAGTTTCCTCGCCAGCATCAATCCTTGCTGTTTAAATTCTGTTTCACACCTAATGCTGCCACTACCTTTCTGTTGTAAATAGATTATAACAGCTCCCTTGATTTAAGGAGCTAACCATCTAGAACATTCTTGATGTAATTATTTATACCAATGCAATGCTAAAGCAAGATGTGGAGAGATGAATTATCCTTTCAATTACCGTGCATTTCCAACTTGGTATCAGAGCTTGAACAATTGCCAACGTCCCATAAAACATTGATGTAAACTATGCACCTGCATCCATCTCAAGCATCAACACTGGTCCAATGCAAGGGAACAATCATCTCTCGCCCTTTGGCATGAATTTAACCCAAGTTGTATCAGTTAGGCTTAACAAAAATGACTTCCTTCTATGGCAGAACATGATACTGCCCATCATCAGGGGACATAGCCTTGAAGGCTACATTCTGGGGACAAAGACGTGCCCTCCAAAATTCATTGGAACCCAAATTACTGGTGAAGCAAGAACCAACTTTGAAATGACAAAGAATCCTGAGTACAACCAGTGGATCTCAACAGACCAACTACTAATGGGGTGGCTTTACTCCTCTCTGACTCTGGATATTGCTATGAGAGTAATGAGAGCAAGGAACTCAAGTGAACTTTGTACAACAGTGAAGGAAAGTTATGGAGTTCAGAACAGACCCAGGATCACCTTTCTTACTGGTGAACTTCAGAAGTCAAGGAAGAGGGCTATGAATATTGATCAAAATCTGAACAAAGCCAAGATGCGGGTAGACAACATTGAAATTATTGGCAAAGTTGTTCTTCATTCTAACTTGGTTACTCAAGTTTTGGCAGGTCGGATGATGAGTACACACCAATCGTCATTCAGATCAACAACAGAGATAACATCACATGGGGAGAACTCCAATCAACACTAATGGCCTTTGAAAGTAGGCTGGAACATCTCAACACAGTGAGAAATGAGATGGCAGGAATCAATTTTGATCAAACCTTAGTGAATTTTTCTCAGAGGTGGTTCTAACTATCATCATAACAGATCCTACAGACCACCCTATAATGGAAGATTCTCTGGCTATAGCAACTTCAGAGGTGGAAGAAGATGAAGGAACAAAGGAGGTACCTTCAATGGTGGAGATAGACCTATATCTCAACTGTGTGGGAACCTTGGACATAAGGCAAACATTTGCAATTTCAGATATGATGAAAGATACACAGGAGAACCACCAAATCAGAGGCCAAACTACCCTTCACCAGCAGCCTTTGTGGCATCTCCCAACACCTTGAATGATCCTGCTTGGTTTGCTAACACTGGAGCCAGCAATCACATCACTGGAGACAAGCAAGACTTCACTTCAGCAAATGAATACACTGGTAAGGAAGAAATCATGGTTGGAAATGAAAATAAATTACGCATATCACACTTTGGTAAAAGCCATCTTCCAACCATGAACAACAAAACACTTGTATTAAATAAGTTACTTCATGTACTAGAAATTAAGAAAAACCTTATCAGTGTATCACAGTTAACTTTTGACAATAAAGTCTTTATGGAATTTCACTCTAATCACTGTTTTGTTAAGGACAAGCTAACAAGGGAGGTGATGCTGCAAGGGAAGCTTAAAGAAAGGTTGTATCAACTGGACTTGTCTCATCAAAACACCAAATGTTACCCTCAGATATCTGCTCTATCAAAAAATCTCTGATGTAGTGTCTCATCTGTTAATCCCAATCCATAAACTAGTTAAGAGTCTTTGAATTTTCAAGCTAATGTATGGCATAAGAGACTTGAACATCCATCTAGCCAAGTGATGTCTCAAGTACTCAAAGTCTGTAATCAAAGATTAAAGGAAAATGAAAGCAAGGCTTTCTGTGATGCCTATCAATTTGGCAAATCTCATTTACTGCCATTATCTTCTTCAACTTCACATGCCAAAACACCTCTAGAACTTATGCATACAGACCTATGGGGACCAGCACCAATCCAATCAACATCTGGTTTCAAATACTATATAACATTCCTAGATGATTTTAGCATATTCACTTGGATATATAGCCTAAAACAGAAATCTGAAGCTCTAAGTATGTTCATACAATTCAAGAAATTAGTAGAAAACAAGTTTGCAAGGAAAATAAAGACCATTCAAGCTGACTGGGGTGGAGAATATAGAGCCTTCTCAAAGTTTCTAACTCATGAGGGTGTTGAATTTAGACACCCTTGTCCCTATACTTCAGCTCAAAACAGCAGAATTGAAAGAAAACATAGACACATTACAGAAATAGGCCTCACTCTTCTAGCTCAAGACAAAATGCCCTTAAAATATTGGTGGGAATCCTTTCAGGCTGTAACTTATCTTATAAACAGATTTCCTACACCCGTACTTGAAATGAAGTCCCCCTTTTCTAGCCTTATATGAAAAGAAGCTGACTACAAAACACTAAGGATCTTTGGTTGCACTTGTTATCCTTGTCTCAGGCCTTACAAAAAACATAAGTTCAGCTTCCATTCAACTAAGTGTGTCTTCATTGGCTATAGTGAATCTCACACAAATGCTTGAACTCAGCAGGAAGAGTTTATATCTCTTGGCATGTTATATTCAATGAACTAGAATTTCCTTTTGAGTTATTACTTTCTAACCAAGTTCACCAAAACACTGTGGAACTAGAACATGCAATATCCTATTTCCAGTTTCCATCTCAACCACACAACCTGAACCAGCCTCAAGTCCTGTTGATGCAGCTTTCCCTGAAGCAACCAATATAGTACATCACACTCCTCCTAGCTCAAGTAACAGTCAGTTTGGAGACATAAATGATGATGGAAGTGCTGAACAAATCAAAAATATGAACAACAAAATAAATCAAAATTTGGAGGGAGAAATTGAGTTGCAACAAGACAATGGAAGGGCTGAATCAAATTCCACAACCAACCAGCAACAAGTCAGACCTCAACAAAGAGTAAGGAACTTGAATGAACATCCTATGATCACAAGAGGGAAAACAGGAGTTTTCAAACCTAAGAAATCTTTAGGAAAATCAGTCGACAACATCTCTGAAATGTCATAACCAAGAACTGTTAATGAAGCCATGACAAGCAAAGAGTGGAAGAGAGCCATAGAGGAAGAGTTCAACGTCTTAATAAAAACCAAAACTTGGAAACTTGTTCCCTCTTCACCAGACTATAACATAGTGGGAAATAATTGGGTTTTTAGAATAAAACGAAATACTGATGGCTCTATTCAGAGATTTAAAACAAGGTTGGTGGTTAAGGGATTTCATCAAGAGGCTGGAATTGACTTTTATGAAACCTTCAGTCCTGTAATTAAAGCCTCAACCTTCAGAGTTATACTCTCTATGGCAGTATCAAAAGGCTGGTCAATCAGGCAAGAATATATCAACAATGCCTTCCTAAATGGTGAACTTGAGGAAGTTGTATTCATGAATCAACGAGAGGCCTTTGTAGATCAATCAAAACCTGATCATGTTTCCAAACTAGAAAAGGCACTTTACAGACTGAAGCTGGTACCTAGAGCCTAGTATGACAAGTTGAAGTTCACCCCGTTAAGCTGGAAGTTCAAACAATCAGCAGCAGACACGTCATTGTTCTACTTCAAAAATGAAAGAAAGATCATCTTTGCACTTATCTATGTGGATGATATTGTGGTGACCGGGAATGACACATAATTGTTGCAAGGCTTCATAAATGAGTTAAACAATAAATTTGCACTTAAGGATATGGAAAACTCTATCATTTTCTAGTAATTGAAGTGCAGTGGCATGACTCAGGCCTTAATCTTACTCAAACAAGATATATTGCTGAGTTACTCAAAAAATTTGAACTGCAAAATCTGAAACCTTGTCCAACTCATATTCTTGCAGGCAAGACTATGTCAAAAACTGATGGAGAAAAGCTGGAGAATCCCTCAGTCTACAGAAGTGCAGTAGGAGGACTGTAATACCTCTTTCACACCAGGCCTGACATTACCTTCGCTGTCAATAAATTGAGCCAATTTTTTGCAATCTCCAACATCGACTCACTGGCAGGTATTGAAAAGGGTACTCAGATAACTTAAAGGAACTATAAATCAGGGGTTGTGGATATAAAAAAGTGACATGTTGGATATAAATGGACACTCAGATGCAGACTGGGCATCCTGCCCAGATGATAGGAGGTAAACAGCAGGTTATTATATTTACTTAGGTGAAAATTTGGTTGCCTGGTCATCAAAGAAGCAACATGTAGTGGCTAGATCAAGCATAGAAAAAAAATCTGAGTATAGAGCACTTGCCTCAGCAGCCTCAGAAATAGCTTGGATCCAATCACTCTTTAAAGAACTTGAATTGTCGCAAACTTCAACTCCAATCTTATGGTGTGACAATATGAGTGCAAATGCCCTGGCTGCCAATCCAGTATACCTTGCGAGAACGAAGCATATCGAATTAGACATTCACTTTATTAGAGACAAAGTGCTTGTAAAAGGACTAGAAATAAAATATGTGCCTTCATCTGACCAAATTGCAGAGTTGTTAGCGGGCTCACTCACTCAAGGTTCATCTTCTTAAAAGACAAGCTTGGAGTCACTCCATTGCCGTCCGCTTGAAGGGGGGTGTCAAGATTAGCTAAATAACTTGATTCTAGTCAGTAGCCTTGTCATCAGTTTCCTCGCTAGCATCAATCCTTGCTGTCCAAATTATGTTTCACCCCTAATGCTACCACTACCTTTCTATTGTAAATAGATTCTAACAGCTCCCTTGATTTAAGGAGCTAACCATCTAGAACATTCTTGCTATAATTATTTATACCAATGCAATGCTAAAACAAGATACGGAGAGCTGAATTATCCTTTCAATTACCGTGCATTTCCAACTGACGCTGTCATCATTAGGTGGTGGAGAGTAGTGGCTATGGTGTAATGGTATCAAGTGGGACGAGCCATTCCCTATCTTGCCTCGTCCTACAAACGAGTCGAGTAGAAAAATTCAACCAGCTCGCAAGAGTTACTTCAACTATTTTCCATCAAATTGTGAGCCGAGGATAAGCTCGCATGGGTGTGCAATTTGCATGAATTCTTTTTACAGCCATGCAGATCGTATTTATTGTACCCTCATCATATAGGTTGAGGAAACAATCAACTAGGGATGTCAAATCGGCCCATCGGCCCGTAAAAAGCTAGAGTCGGCTAGGCTAGTAGCTTAATGGATCCGAGTCAAGGCTCATGCTAAGCCCGATTTTTGGGCAACGGCCCAAGCCTGAGCCGACCCGTATAGCATGCTAAAATGGTCTGTATCACATGCCCGTATTTTGCAAGCAGCTACTAGTGTCCTACATTCTGTAGCAGGCAACTTGAGGTTGCCTGACTTCAAGCAGCCTGTAGCTATTAACTTTTTGCCAAGGCAGCCATCACCATGACTTGGAAAAAAATAAAAAATTGAGCGGCTTGACTCGACTCGACTCGAGCCGAAAGCCCTTCCAAGCCTTGATTTTTCGATCTAGCTTTTGCTCGGCTCAGGCCAAAAAAACCCAAGAATGTTTTTACCCGAGCCATGTTCGAGCCGATATTTTCGATATATGAGTCGACTCAGCTCTACTCGACTTATTTACATCTCTACCATCAACTCAAGAAATTTGAAAGCCAAATTCCAAATTTTGATTACAATTTTTAGTTCGAGCCTATAAATAGGGACGGACGTTGATTCATTTTCATCACATTTTAAATCATTTTCGACTCTATTGAATATTTTTTCCGAAGGGTAAGAAGAAACGGTTGTATTACATGTATATCACAACTTACATATTGGTTTGCTAACAAATAATGTTGTGAGATTTGATTGGGTCAAAATTTCATAAACCAAATAAAAAAAAAATCTTCCCCACTATCTTTTTGATACCTCATCAATTTGTAAAATAATAACGAAAATTGTGATGTACAAGAAGCATTTTCTCAAGAAAAAAAAAAGTATTTTATTTGAAGTAAAATTGTATTGGTTATTTTGGTGATGTCCCAAGGCCTAGTGTCTCGAAGTGACAATTTTTGCTTAAAGGTTAAATTAAAATTATCTATTATATAGAATTAGAAATTACTCTCTAATCTAAAAAGGGGTGCCGAAGACTTAAAATTGACTCTCAATATAATTTATTAACTTATACGCTAATTAAATTTATATTCACATAAAAAGATGTAACCACATTTGTTTAAACTACAACGCATAAACGTGAGGAGTTTATAGTGAACCAAAGTTAAAACATGGGCTAACTATTTTAAACACCAACATGAATGGAGTGTTGAGACACCAATGAAGTCTTAGAATACTTTAATTTCTAGGAAACAATAAAGAGAAGATCCATTAGAATAGCAATTATAAGTTATATCGAATTGTTATACTCAGCTCTATATTTAAAAATAGTAACAGGGCAGAAAATTGTATGTTCTTATTTAAGTTAAACTATGTGAAACGGGGATGGTAATGGCTACCCCGACAACGATTCGCCTAGTTAACATCCTTAGTTATAAAGATAAAGTAGAACATATTATATCTAATACAACAAAATAGAATATCATAACATGAAATTCAGAAGTTGTAATATACTATACTACTAAAGTGAAATACGTACATTACTACTGCATGTTACAATATGATAAAACATATTCGATTAAATACTAATTTTTTTTTTTTTAAATACCAAGTCTTATCTTTTCTATTTATCTTTTTGGTTCATTCACTTCATCTTATTCCATTCCACCTCACTATCCAAGCCATTAATACCTAAAATGTTATCTGAGAGAGTATTACAAATGAATTTTACTCAACGAGATACGTGTTATGAATTTCTAACCATAATATAAAATGGAAAATCAAACTCTATTGGAAAAACTAAGTTGTGTGG
>OU503041.1:8247819-8279224 GCA_912172775.2 Fraxinus pennsylvanica | reverse complement strand
ACTACCTGCAATAACTGTATAATTACTCAAATTAAAACCTAACAATTAAATTAATGAAAATCCACCACTTAACTCCTCAACTTCTATATTTACTCTTACATCTCCATTTCCCCAACTATTTCTTCTCTTGATTATTTACCAACCATTCACCACCAATAATCGACTTCATTAAATCTCTCACCTCCTTAAAATCACTACTTTATACATAATTTAATCCAATACTTAGACTTCAAGATTTATCATATAAGTTCATTAAAACCTTTTAAAATTTGAAAATCAAAGATTTGACAAAAACAACACTAAAATTTTAGATTATTGAATTTTGGCACCAATTTCTGCATATTGAAAACTGTCACTGAAACCATTGACATGAATAGCATTTTCTGGGGTTAATTTCAAAAATAGCACATGTACAAGATTTTGTCCAAAAATTGCTTGTAATAAGTGCTTGACAAAGGAGAAATCAACCTCAATTCCTCAAAGTTAATGTTTTAACATCACATAATCACAAGAAAATCAAATAATACGTATTTATCTCACAAACCCATTCACAATTCCACTTTCTTCAACATTAATTTCCTAATACACATTTCTTTGACATATTCATGTTACACACCTCAAAGACATATCAATAACCTCTAAATCTTGCTAAATTCGAATACAAACAAATTGTTCATAAACCCTAGAAATTAAATTAGCATACCTCTTTACCCTCCTCTTTATTCTCCTCGTCTTTGTCCCTTTTCTTTTTTCTTCTTCAGTCTCTTTTCTTTCTTCCTTTTCCCTTTTTTCTTTCCTCCTTTCCCAATTTTCCTTCTCTTTGTCGGTGCTCTCTATGTGTATGTATATATATTGAAATTGAAAATGAATTATGGTTATATTTTTGCCACTTGTAATCCACTCATACCAACAATTGCAAAGGAAGCCCCTCTTCTTCAATTTAACATAACATTTAGTCCTTAACTTCCATTGGATATACAATCTAACCATTAATAATATACAAGTAAACCCCCAAAATTAATTTTTTATCCCTCTTAAACCTTCAAATATTATCAATTTGTAAAAATAACGCTAATAAAATAACCTATTCCATTTAAGTCCTTATTTGACTAAGACTTTAACAATTACACTTTTGACTTTTGACTAAATAAAACGGGTTGTAACAGGTAAATGATGAATTGAAGAAGGAATTTGAGATGACAGACTTGGGAGAAATGAAATACTTTCTTCGAATAGAAATAGATCAAACAAAGGATGGTATTTTTGTTTGCCAAAAGAGGTAGGCTAAAGAAGTGTTAAAGATGTTCAATATGGAGAATTCCAAATCAGTTAACACTCCTTTAGTTCAGAATTCAAAGTTGATGAAGGATGATGGTGCAAGGAAAACAGATGAAAAGATCTATATGAGCTTGGTTGGATGTTTGCTATACTTAACAGCCACAAGACCAGATCTTATGTTTGCTTTTAACCTGCTGTCTAGATTCAAGTAAGAGCCAAGTGAGATTCACTTCCAAACTGCAAAAAGGGTGCTGAGGTACATCAGAGGAACAGAGAACTTTGGAAAAAGTTTTGGGAAGTCAAAAACTCTGTTTTTATCAGGTTTTACTAATAGTGATTGGGTCGGTTTTGCTAATGACATGAAGAGTACTTCAGGCTATGCTTTTTATGCTGGTTCAAGCCTTGTTTGCTGAACTTCGATCAAACAAAAAACGGTGGTACAATCCACTGCTGAAGCAAAGTATATAACAGCAACAAAGGCAACCAATCAGACAATATGGTTAAGGAAAATTCTAAAGGATCTGAGGCACCAAAAAACTGAAGCAACTACCATTTTTTGTGACAATCAATCTGTTGTAGCAATTGTGAAAAATCCCATGTTCCATGGAAAAACAAAACATATAAACATCAAGTATCATTTCATAAGGGAAGCACAAGAAAGGAAAGAAGCGGAATTGAGGCATTGCAGTTCAGAAGAGCAGGTAGCTGGTATCTTCACTAAAGCATTGCCTAAGGAGAGGTTTGAAACACTAAGATGATGTCTTGTTGTTTCCAACAAAAGTGTTTAGGAGGAGTGATGAACCGTGTAATATGTGACACTTTTGTTGTCAACCAAAATGTTTTTGTTATCATTTGTTTCACATATTTTTTGTAACTTATATTAGCTTAAGTTATGTATTATAATTCAAGCAAATTAGGTGCTGCAACTATCCATTGTACAGCCAAGTATGGAAGAGTGGAGCAAGTAGAATAGCTGTTGGAAATCATTTTGAATTGTACCAAATGTATGGCTATATGTATAAGCTGTGTTCCACCATCCTTAGTGAATGATTTTGAACACTTTCCCTCCTCTTTGTCTTGTATATTCTATCAATCCTTACTCGTAATAATAAAAAAGTGAAAAAGGGGATATCTACAGAAAATAACTAAGCTTGAAAAAATTCTAGGAGAGGAAGGTTTTCTTTCTTGTCAACTTGCAAGCTGGACTTAATAACTAGAAAGAATCTTTAAAACTTCTCATAATTGGACCGCACATTTGGAGGTGTTAACCTTTGGAAGAACTACCAGTACTCAACTATGACTAGGCTATGTCAAGTGTGGAGAAGAAAAATAATCTGAAAAGATACTTCTTGTGAAGGGAACAAATTCCAGATGCAAAACAACATATTGCATTGCTGCAAGTTCTAGTTTTGTCCCAGATCGATTCAACAATGTCACTGGAACTTTTCCTTCAGCTCTAACTAAGATTAAAACTTCTCCTGCAGCTCTGACTAAGATTGGAACTTTTGGTTCTGTTCATAACACTAGAACTAGCTAAAGGAAAAAGTCTCAGGTCAAACTTTGGTAAGCTATCTGTTAAGTGCACTTCTCTTCATATTTTCTTCCACTGTGGTCTAAATGGTCATATAAATCTTAATGTTCAGAATTTTTGAATATGACTCCAAATTAAAGTCGGAAAAGATTTGTACATATACCTAAGAGTTATAATCACCTATGATAAGCCTTCCACTGTTCGTATAAATATTAGAACATTCAACACAGAAAAATGTAAAGGAGATTTTGAGTGTGTTGGGAAACATAGAATTTTTCTCACGCGCTTTTCTTTTGGTGTTAAAGGTCATACAAAATAAAAATGTCATAAATTTTTAAATGTGAAAAATTAAAAGCATATAGGAGAACCTTCTAATCAGCATAAACCAGGGTCTAAATTCAAAACTAAGCAAGTTGGGTTAGAAAGACCGATTATATATGTTTTGAAGGTGAAGTGGTCTGTGTTGTACCCACTCAAACTAAGAATCAATTGACCTATTTAATCACTAAGGTTTTAATAATGTTTTCTTTGAGGCTCTTGGAAAAGCTTTAGAAATTTTTAGTGTCCATTGTTACTTGATTTTGAACTGGTAGTGTAATATGCCTTGTGTTTTTTAGCTTGTTGATTGCCTCATTCAGTTCATTGTGTGTTCTGGGCTGTGATTTTCTTTAGAGTGAACTGCATTGATATTTGTTGTGAATTAATCGCAAGATAATGACAATAATGAAATAAACAAACAAAAGACTACAACGTTGAAATATATATATGGAAACCCAAGATGAGAAAAACCTACAAGCAGATGGGGAGAAATTCACTATAATCAACAGTAATCGTGTTTACAATATCAAGATCTCAATACTCTTAATTTTAATCTAAGCTCTCTAACTCTCAAGATGTTGTATGAATGTTATAACCTCAATACAAGTCGTGGAGAATATATATGAACCCATAAAATCCGAGTTACAGATGAACAGGGTTGGACCTTTTGTTGTTACTAATGTTTTTCCTCATGATGCCGTAGAAATTCAAAGTTTAAAAATAGGTAAAGAGTTCAAGGTGAATGGATATAGATTGAAGTCATACTTTGAGCCTTTCATGACACAAAATGTAGAGGAGCTGCAGCTTCATGAACCAGCAGCTATTGATGATTAAATATGAGCAAAAGTTAGGCTGAGGACACTAAACCAAGTGCTAAATGGGAGCCAACCCAGCAGATTTTATTTTATTTTTTTCCATTTTCTTTTCAGTTAGTTGTTCATTTTTTCTCTTCTACACTTAAGTTGTTTATTGGAGGAATTAATTTGACATTGAGAACAATGTATAAATTAAGTGTGGGGGAAAGGAAAATCATTTAATTTAGATTTCTTAAAAATTAAAACCTTTGCTGAATTCTGAAAAAATAAATAAAAAATAAAATATACTGAAGTTCTATTCTTTTTTTTTTTTCCTGGTTGATGTTATTAGAGTTTAGGTTGCTGTGAGTCTTAGGATGCCTTCCAACAACTATGATCAGGCTGAGCTCTAAGAATATAGCTTTCATTGATTATGGACATTGTTACAGATCTTAGAGTCAATCTCTTGTTAAGGTGTTCTTATGATAATTATACTCAGACTTTTAAGCACAATAGCTACTGTTATTTGATACAAAAATATGCATGCTAGAATGAGTAAGGTGCTGATATATACTTACTTTTGTTATCACTTGAGTTCGACACGCAGGGTCAAATGCTAAAACTTTCGTGGAGGACTCTCAAAGCAAATGTGTTGATAGTTGTGTGACACTTTTGTTGTTATCAAACCAATGTTTTTGTTAACATTTGTCCTATGTTTTGTGAACTTATTTATAGCCTAAGTTATATATTATAACTTAAGCAAAGTATGGTTCTGCAACAAGTCAAGTTGCTGTCAAGTAAGGCCAAGTGGTAGTAGGTGGACATAGTTGTTGAAAAATATTTTTTGTGACGTATGATTGATGGTATAAAACCTCCAACCGTGCAACACTTCATATGTATGAAAAAATTATTTTTCTCTCCTCTTTGTTATTTATATACCATCAGTGGTATCAGAGCTCAATCTGATCTTTGAAGAAGCTGCAAAATGGTAGTGTTCTGAGAGAAAACCAGAGAGCTATCCTTCACTGAAATAGCCGAGTGTTTGGTAAGTGAGCGAGATGGCTTCAAGTGGTTTTTCAGCACCATTACCTTCTGTGTTTACCGGAGAAAACTATGATTTTTGGGTTGCAAAAATGAAAGCATACTTGAAGGCTTGTGATATGTGGGAAATCACATAATCAAGAACAGAACCGCCACCATTGAGAGCTAATCCAACCATTGCTCAATTGAAGCAAGATAGTGAAGAGATAGCAAAGAAGTTGAAGGCCCTTTCTTGCATTCAATCTGTTGTTTCAGATGCGATTTTCACTAGGATCATAACCTGTAAAACTGTAAAAGAGGCCTGAGACAGATTAAAGGAGGAGTTTCGAGGCAATGAAAGAATAAGGCAGATGCAAGTGCTAAATTTAAGAAGGGAGTTTGAAACATTGAAGATGAAGGACACATAAATGGTGAAGGAGTTTGCTGATTGGCTCATGAAAGTGGTAAACCAAATAAGGCTGTTGGGAGATGACTTGCCAGACAAGAGGGTTGTAGAAAAGGTGTTGATAAGTTTGCCTGAAAAATTTGAATCCAAAATCTCCTCTCTTGAGGATTTAAAAGACCTATCAAGCATATCTTTGGTTGAGCTTGTAAATGCACTCCAAGCTACTGAACAAAGAAGACTATTCAAGCAAGAAGAACAGGCTGAAGGAGCTTTGTTTATTAAAGGAAAACGTAAAGCTCAAACCGGTTTTGGAGTGAAGAAACCTCAACATGAGTAGAAGGAGGTTGAAAATGACAAAGGAGCAGGCAAGTATTCAAAGTATCCTCCATGTCCTCATTGCAAAAGAAAAGGTCATTCTCCAAAGTAGTGTTGGTTTAGACCTGGAGTTTAATGTAGAGCTTGCAAAAAGTTTGGTCATATTGAGAAGGTATGTAAAACCAAAAGGAGAAGAAGGATCTGCAGCAGGCTAAAGTAGCAGAAAATCAGCATGAGGAGCATCTTTTTTCAACCATAAACTACAGAGTTGGCAGCATGGTTGAAATTTGGTTTTTAGACAGTGGATGTACTCATCACGTGACTTCAAACTCAAGCATCTTTGTGGAGTTAAATGATGCATATAGATCAAGAGTTAAGGTTGGAAATGGAGAGTATGTAGAAGTGAGAGGAATTGGGAAAGTTTCTATCCAGACGCCATCAGGTATCAAATTTATTTCTAATGTACTCTATGTGCCTGATATAGATCAAAATCTGGTAAGTGTTGGACAGTTAATTGAAAAGAATTATACCTTAAAATTTAAGGATAGTAGCTGCACTATATTAGATCCTAATAACCTTAAGCTGATGACAGTTGAAATGAAACATAGAAGCTTCCCTTTGGAATGGAAAAATATAGATCATCATTCTCTCACCAGTACTTTGATTGAATCTTCCATGTGGCATAAACTTTTTGGACATGCTAATTACACTTCACTCAAGTACCTGAATGAACTAGAACTTGTGGAGAATATGCCAGAAGTAAATGATGATGTTTGTATGTGTGATATTTGTCAATTGGGAAAGCAAACCAGGTTGCCAATTCCTAAAAATCAGTCAAGAAGATCTTCAAGTAAATTGGAATTAGTCCATTCTGATGTGTGTGGTCCAATGAGAACACCAACTCTAAATGGCAGTAGACACTTTGTTCTTTTTATAGATGATCTAACAAGGATGTGTTGGGTTTATTTTTTGAAAATGAAGTCTGAAGTTGTAACAATTTTTTAGAAGTTTAAAATCTTTGTAGAGAATGAAAGTGATTGCAAGATTAAGGCCATAAGGACAAATAATGGAATTGAATATACCTAGAGCTAGTTTGAAAGATTCTGTGATAAAGTTGGAATCAAACATCAGTTCACTATTCCCTATTCACCTCAGCAAAATGGAGTTTAACAGTTATGGAGATGGCCAAATGTCTGATGTTGGAGAAGAAGGTACCAAAGGATTTTTGGGCTGAACCTATAAACGCAGCCATATACCTTCTTAATAGACTACCAACTAAAGCCAGACAAGAGAACACCCTATGAAGCATGGTATAGAGTGAAATCTGATGTGGCTCATCTGAAAGTGTTTGGAAGTATATGTTACAAACAGGGATAAGCAGAGTCAAAAGGCTGAAGTTGGTGTCTTGGTTGGATATTGTGGAAATGTAAAAGGATAAAGGGTATATAATCCTTAAACCAAAAAGATGATGTCCAGGGATGTCAAAACTGATGAAGATTCTTCATAGAATTGGGAATCAAGTTCTGTGAACAAATTGGAGGTTCCAAGACAGATTCCACAAGAAAAGGATGTTGTCATCAATAAAGAAGAAGCTGAAGAAGAAGCTGAACCTGACAGTGGATCAGATTTAGAAAATAAAGTGATCAAAACTAGATCACTTGGGAATATCTATGCTACCTGTGATTTAGCCGTTCTGGAGCCTTCAAACTTTACTGAAGCAGCTGATTCACAAAGGTGGATAGATGCAATGAAGGAGGAACTGAAAGTGATTGAAAAGAATGGAACATGGGTGCTATTTGACAGACCAAAAAACAAGAATGTAATTGAAGTTAAATGGGTGTATAGAACTAAACTGAATGCTGATGGTTCCATTAACAAACTTAAGGCCAGGCTAGTTGACAAACAAAAGGTCATGCTCTGCAATATGGCATTGACTTTACTGATTTGTCTTGGTTGGATATTGTGGAAATGTAAAAGGATAAAGGGTATATAATCCTCAAACCAAAAAGATGATGTCCAGGGATGTCAAAATTGATGAAGATTCTTCATAGAATTGGGAATCAAGTTCTGTGAACAAATTGGAGGTTCCAAGACAGGTTCCACAAGAAAAGGATGTTGTCATCAATAAAGATGAAGCTGAAGAAGAAGCTGAACCTGACAGTGGATCAGATTTAGAAAATAAAGTGATCAAAACTAGATCACTTGGGGATATCTATGCTACCTGTGATTTAGCCATTCTGGAGCCTTCAAACTTTACTGAAGCAGCTGATTCACAAAGGTGGATAGATGCAATGAAGGAGGAGCTGAAAGTGATTGAAAAGAATGGAAAATGGGTGCTATTTGACAGGCCAAAAAGCAAGAATGTAACTGGAGTTAAATGGGTGTATAGAACTAAACTGAATGCTGATGGTTCCATTAACAAACTTAAGGCCAGGCTAGTTGACAAACAAAAGGTCATGCTCAGCAATATGGCATTGACTTTACTGATACATTTGCTCCAGTGGCCATGTTTGAAACAATAAGGATGTTGTTTGTAATAGTTGCTCAAAAAGGCTGGAAGATATACCAGTTGGATGTGAAATCAGCCTTTCTGAATGGACACTTAAATGAAAAATTTTCATTGAGCAACCAGAAGGCTTTCCTGTAGCTGGAAAGGAGGATAAAGTGTATTTGTTGAGGAAAGCATTATACGGCTTAAAGCAGGCTCCAAGGACCTAGTATAGCAGAATAGATGATTACTTAGGCAATTTTGGTTTCATCAAAAGCATGAATAAGCAAACACTCTACATAAAGCAAGTGGAGAAAGAATTGATCATCATATCTGGTCACAGGCAGCAAGAAGCCTGATTGAAAACGTGAAAATGAAATAAGAAAGAGTTTGAGATGACTGACTTGGGAAAAATGAAATACTTCCTTGGAATGGAGATTGAACAATCACAAGATGAAATCTTTGTTTGCCAAAGATGAACATGTTAAGGAAGTTTAACATGGAGAATTGTAAGCCAGTTAACACTCATTTGGTTCTGAATTTGAAGATGATGAAAGAAGATGGAGCGAAGAAAATAGATGAAAAAATTTATAGAAGTTTGGTTGCTTGCTTGCTCTATTTAACAGCAACAAGACCTGATATCATGTTTGCTGTAAATATATTATCCAAGATTCAGACAAGAACCAACTGTAAATCATTTACAAGCTACTAAGAGAGTGCTGAGATATGTTAAAGGAACAGAAGAGATGGGAATCAATTTCAAAAAATTAGGAACTCTGTTTTTAACCGGCTTTATGGATAGTTCTTGGGCTGGATCAATTGATGACATGAAGAGCACCTCAAGCTATGTGTTTTATGTTGGTTCAAGCATTGTTTGCTGGAATTCTTTCAAGCAAAAAATCGTGGCTCAATCAACAGCTGAAGCAGAGTACATAGTTGCATCTAAGGCTACAAATCAAGCAATCTGGCTCATAAAAGTGATGGAAGATTTGAAGCATAAACAAACTTTGGCAACAATCATTCATTATGATAATCAATCAGCTGTTGCTATGGTAAAGAATCTGGTGTTTTACGGAAAGACTAAACCTATCAAGATCAAGTATCACTCAATCAAAGAAGCACATGAAAGGAAAGAAGTGGAGCTGAAGCATTGCAATTCTGAAGATCAATATGCTAACATTCTAACAAAAGCTTTGCCTAAAGGAAGATTTGAAACATTGAGAAATTGTCTTGGTGTTTTCAACAAAAGTGTCAAGGAGGAGTGTTGATAATTGTGTGACACTTTTGTTGTTATCAAACCAATGTTTTTGTTATCATTTGTCCTATGTTTTTGTTATCATTTGTCCTATGTTTTGTGTACTTATTTCTAGCCTAAGTTATATATTATAACTTAAGAAAAGTATGGTTTTGTAACAAGTCAAGCTGATGTCAAGTAAGGCCAAGTGGTAGTAGGTGGACATAGTTGTCGAAAAATATTTTTTGTGATGTATGATTGATGGGATAAAAACCTCCAGCCGTGTAATACTTCATATTTATGAAAAACTTATCTTTCTCTCCTCTTTGTTATTCATATACAATCAGAATGGCTGATCGAGCACCACCAAAAAAATGATAGAGGCATTAGGTTTCAGCACCGTACCAAATCAGCCAGTACCTCACATTGACGTTCTTATGAGAACATCCCCCTAGTAAGCCAGTTTGAGCCTTCAACAAGCTTTTTCTTTCTTAAAAAAACAAAAAACAAAAAAATACAGTTTCTTACCTTTGAGCTTGAGTAAATTCATATATATACCCTTTGTTTTAAAGATAATTGGAGTTGCCTCAAAAGAGGTTTAATTATTGCCCGTGAGACAAAATGTTGGAAGGTTAGTTGTGTTTCAGTGTATCAGTTTTTGCTTGAGGACTAGCAAAAGGTTAGTGTGGGAGAATTTGATAAATGTTGATTTTGCAATGTTATCATATTATGTTTCCTCATTATTTTGTCAATTTTTCTCAGTATTATTCTTTATTAGCTTTCTTTTACATTTTTAGGATTTTGGAGAAAAGCAATAAAAAGAAGTTAAAAAGGAACAAATAGGAAATAATTGGAGTCCCTTTTTGAACGTGATCAAGAAAAAAAAAATTCTTTTAAATTGGACTCCTTTGTTCAATAGGATGAGGACACCATGATCAAAAGAGGACTAAAAAATATCCCAGAACTCTAGCATTATGAGAAGAATAAAAATCTGAGAACTTTATCATCAAATGAAGGCTGAAAATCTGAGAACTCTTATCATCAAAACAAGACAGAAAAATCCCATAACTCTAAGAAGAGCGAAGAGAAAACAAATGAGGATTATAAGAATTTTTAGAAGAAGGACCAGAGGAAAACAGAGGAAAAAAAGTGCAGAACTCGGCAGTAATTTCACGAACTGTGAGAACCAAAATCAATTTCCTCCATTTAAGCTACCTTACTTCTCCTTTTTAAAACTACCTCTATGGATTTTATTTTGTTTAGATTGTATTCCGTGGGTAACTAAATTATTCAGTTCATTAAGGGTGATTCTAAACCTGAGATATGATGTCCACTCAATAAAGTGTAGACGTTTCTTTATCAATTTTGATTATGTGTTTAATCCATTGATTGAATTTTTAGTTTGGCCATCTTAATTATGTAGGTGTACAACTAAGTGATTAGGTTGGTTCATTTCATGCTAATATAGAGGTTTTAATTTCTCCAAATACAAGTAGTGAATGCAAATCAAAAGATTTTTGGGATATTTTCTTTTGATTGTAAATGGATTATCACCCAAGATAGTAAACAGAGCTTCTATGTTTGCGCTTGATTCAATTCTTCCCTCTTTCGATTGAATGCTTTTGATTAAATTTAACTTAGAGAGCATATTCTAGATTGTTTGGTAAAAAGAAAGTTTGGGTAAAGAACTTGTTTTTGTCAGGTTTTTTGATACCCAATAAATTCGGGTTATGATGTAAGACAGTTGTCGGATTATTTAGCGACACCATAGACTTGGCTCGACTCGAAAACGACCTATACTTTTGGATGGCCCAAGTTTGGGTTGGATGGTAATAGGTATTAGCCCATTTAGTTGGTTAGTTGTGGGAATTAATTGGTAGCCCATTAGTGATATCTTTGGCCCATTTTAGAGAGGAGTGTTTGGCCCAAATTGAGTAACCTATTTTGTGTCCCATATATGTTGGTGTTCCAGCCGTGTGTAGTGTGTGCAAGAGAGAGGAGCCGAGAGAGAGGCAACCGGGTTATGGATTGGTGGATTTCTAGGTGAGTTCCAACCATTTTTATCCTCGTCTCTTTCTTCCCTTTGTGGGCTTGCCATCACCACCACCATATCTCCTTTGTGGGGATGTATATCTTGGAGCAATCGGGTGTAGGAGTTTTGGGTCGAGCCTTGGAAGTGTGGTGTTCATTTGGTTATTTTCTGAGCCCGGAAATTGGTTAGTTGGAGCCCCAAAATCTTACAAATGGTATCAGAGCGAGTTGGGGTGGTTTTCAGACCATAAAATTGATCAAAAATTGTCCAGAAATCGAGCAGAAAGTGAAGCAGAAAACTGTCCAGTTTTTTGTGCGAAATCCGGACCTGCAATTGCATTTTTCGGCCAAACCAGAAGGAATTTGGAGAAACGGACACCACTGGGAGACTCAGCAGGACAAGGCGATGCAGTGGTAGTGGCGCGTGGAGCCCACACGCGTCTGTCGGCGAGTGAAGTCCACTCGCAGCGCCGACGGCGGCGCGTGGAGCGTGGAGGCGCGTGGGCCTGAATCTAAAGAAGTGGTCTTCAGGCAGTTTGTTGGGGACATCGAGACGAACCTAACGGTGTTGTCAGATTTCAATTTGGGGCACTACGGTGAAAGTTGGATGATTTTGACCCTTTGACTTTCGGGTGTCGTTTTGTGTTGCCGTGGTTGCCGGTGATTTTAGGACGAATAGTGACGGTCCTAAAATGGTGAATTCGCAACTCTCGATATTTACGGACATCAGACGTAGTCCGCTCGGTATCGTGTTCTTTGCCTTTTATTATTGCAGTTAAAATTATTGTATATGATGATTTATTTTTCGCATTAGAAGTCATCGTGTGGGGTGTCGTTAGGTTTGGGGTTATTGTGAGGGGGTAAACATTACCTGTTGCTAGACCTAGGAATTACTTGTCAATTATTTGCCTTGAATTCTAAGTGAATTAGTTGTCAATTAAATTTTTTCATTATTAGAATTGCACGTGGCTTTAGGAAAGTTTACTTGACTATTCTGTGTGAATTGTGTCGGTACTTTAATTGTGGTCGTTGTTGGTTGTATTTTGTGTTTTGTGCATTTGTTGGGTAAAATGACGACACATTATGAGTTGTGCATGTTTTAATGAAAAATATGATATTTTAATTTGGCAAATGTGGTCTAAGGTAAGTGCGAAAAGTAAGACGTGTTTTAACTACAGTTTTTGAGACATTGTTGAAATAAACTGTCCTAGGGATGATAAAAGGAAAGTTGATGACAGTGGTGATGCGAATTTTGTATTTGGGTCGAGTGATGACCCGTGCGAGGTTTATTGAGTGTAAACCTGGTTACTGCTATGTGCATCCGTGTGTAATAATTTCTGCATGTGTGTGATTGCTCGTTTCCGCTGCATGGCTATATGTTGCATTTCAATGTGTTTGATATGTGAATAGGCATGAATTGGAGTGATCTTATTACTTGGTATAATTGTTTGCATGCATAGTAGGTTGAGAACTATGGCGTACTCCGTTTGCTCTGTGAGTGAGAAGTAAGATTGTGTCGAAAGTCTTCCAGACATTGGTGGTCAGGCGACGGGTCCCGTTTGGTAACGACGGTACAAGACGATTGGCGGATAGATTATCCCGAAGTAAGGGGCAGCCATTTCCTCCTTCATCTTTGTGAGCCTGTGTGGTTTATGAGATTATGTGGGGCAGCCTATGAGGGTTATCTTCGTTCTCTGTGTGAGCCTCTTTGTGAGTGCAATTGTCACCTTCCCTTTGTGGGATTTATCATTTGTGGATTTTTTGAGCGTTGGTGTTTGGAGTAACCTTGTTGGTGCGTGGGTCAATTTTAGATTAAGCCCTAACCTTTGTGGTCGCCGAAAGGTGTTGATTTGCCATAGTGGGGTTGTGATGCAATTGCAGTGTGTTGGATGTCTTTTGGTAAGGTGGAGTATAGATGCCTAGGGGTACATTAGTGGTTTGTACTGTGGGATGTGGAGTGTGGCATTTGGATCACGAGTGGAGATGTGATCAAATGTTTGGAATCATTTATCTGTGAAGAGACCCTGATCAGGTGGAGTGCGAGTGAGGCACTTCTATTACTTCTATTAGGTGGAGACCCATTATCCACGTTGGTTGGAAGAAGTGATGTGGTGATAAAGGATTATCCCGATAACTTAGGATCTATAAAGGCTTACCAATTAGACATGAGTTGAGTGATTAGTCTAGTGAGCTTTGTGGGCGATGAGGTGAGATATGTGTTCTCGAGGAGTGAGCAACACGGAATGGGATAGGATAAGTGTGGTGAGATCTTTGTGAGGTCATTTATGCATTTGTTGCGTATGTGTTGGCCTGTTGATTGACTTGGTGTTAATCTGTTGTTCTGTGTGAACGTGTTTGATAAGATCTGTGTTATCCTATATGATATCTCCATCGCATGTTTATTTGCTCTCGATTGATTGCTCTGATTATCTGCTTCTACTTGGGTGTTATTGATCTTAGCCCTGGTGAGTATATGGAGCAGGTATGGCATGTGTTTCAGGTGGAGACACGAGGTAAGGTCTGTGATACCAATTTTATTGGTTACCTTGATTATGCAAGTATAAACTGTGTGTTTTGTTTGCTTGCAGATTTATTGGGATCAATAAATTCGGGCTATGATGTAAAACAGTTGTCGGATTATTTAGCGACACCATAGACTTGGCTCGACTCGAAAACGACCTATACTTTTGGATGGCCCAAGTTTGGGTTGGATGGTAATAGGTATTAGCCCATTTAGTTGGTTAGCTGTGGGAATTAATTGGTAGCCCATTAGTGATATCTTTGGCCCATTTTGGAGAGGAGTGTTTGGCCCAAATTGAGTAACCTATTTTGTGTCCCATATATGTTGGTGTTCCAGTCGTGTGTTAGTGTGTGTAGTGTGTACAAGAGAGTGGAGAAGAGAGGAGCCGAGAGAGAGGCAACCGGGTTATGGATTGGTGGATTTCTAGGTGAGTTCCAACCATTGTTATCCTCTTCTCCTTCTTCCCTTTGTGGGCTTGCCATCACCACCACCATATCTCCTTTGTGGGGATGTATATCTTGGAGCAACCGGGTGTAGGAGTTTTGGGTCGAGCCTTGGAAGTGTGGTGTTCATTTGGTTGTTTTCTGAGCCCGGAAATTGGTTGATTGGAGCCCCCAAAATCTTACAGTTTTATTCAATGAATAAGTAAGAAGAGAGAGAGTTAATTGAACTTGTAGTTGTCTCAGAATTGGCATTTTCAATAGGGATACAAACCAGTTTTTGCAAAATTAATTAAGGAAATCATGTTAACGATGAAGAAAAATCCCTTAATCACATTTGATTCTTTTTTTTTGGATAAGAAGCTTTCATTAAAAAAGACGGATAAACCGATTACAGACGACACAAGCCAGAGTAGCTTGAGACACAGTCTGGAATACAATCCTAAAAAACTTCCACCAGAGAACAAAGTAGACATCAAAAGACACACAACCTATACACAACCCAAAACAAACCAACCTCTCCCATTTAAGAACTAACATCAAAAGTAAAATTTTATTGGTCATTATATTAGTTTATTGAATATTTTCTCAGCAAAGTAATTAGTTAACTTGAATCAATCCTCTGCGGAAAATGACCCATTATTTCCATCATACACAACGACAAATAATAGTTTGAGCAAGGAATTTAATTTGTATGCTATTTTTAGCGTGTCACTGATCCTTAGTAAAAAAGATAGAACTCTGACTATCACAATATATTGTAGAAATCTGCAAGTTTTCACTAATTTCACCAATCAATCCCTTCAACTACATAACTTTCTTACATGGCTCTATAATGGCCATGTACTTTGCCTCTATTGTAGACAATGCTACTGTATTTTGCAAAGTGGCTTTCCAGCTGATAGCACAGCCTCCAAAGGTAAACACATACTCTGTAAGTGATCTCCTCTTATCAAGATTCTCTATATAGAGCACGTTTGGGAGTGATTAAAATCCAATTAAAATTGAAAATATAGCCGTTATTGGGTCGCATTCGTCTAATAAAAGTCAACAATAACGGTTAGTTTTTCAATTTTAATCTGATTTTAATCTCTACCGAACACGCGCATAATTTGAACTCACATATCCAATGACTACATTTGTATTTCTACCAAAATGCAAGCAAACATTAGTAAAGCCCCTCAAACATCTAAATATCCACTTCACTACTTTCCAATGTTCCTTACCAGGATTTTCCATGTACCTACTGACTGCATATACCAAGTCTGGTCTTATACAAACCATAGCATACATAAGGGAACCAACTACAGTGAAATAAGGAACCCGAAACATACAATCAATGTCTTCATCTAATTGAAGATATAAGCCAGATGATACTTTAAAGTGGGCAGCCAAGGAAGTATCGATGACCTTTTCATTCAACTTATTGAACCTGTGAAGCGCCTTCTCAATGTACCCCTTCTGACTCAAATACAAGTTGCCATATTTCATATTCGTCAAGATCTTCATACCAAAAATCTTCCTTATTGCACCTAAGTCTTTCATCTCGAATTTTTTTCAAAGTTGAGATTTCACATTTTCTGACATCTTCTTTATCCCTGGCTGCTATGAGCATATCATCAACATATAGCAATAGATATGTAACCGATCCATCACCTCCCTTTCTAAAGTACACACAACTAATAAAACCACTAATTGTTTCATGTAAATGTTTTCCTCAAGTTCTCCATGCAAGAATGTTGTCTTGACATATATCTACTTGAACTCCAAGTCATTTTTAGCCACAACCCAAGTAAACATTTGGTTGAGCTATGTTTTACTACTAGTGAGAATACATCTATGAAATTAACACCTGGAATCTGATTGGAGCCTAGAATCACTACAACTGATTGTTTATGAATATGTAGCAGGCTCCTTAGTAAAATCAATATTGTCAGCCACATTCAATACATAAGCTACCAAGTCTTCTTCTTCATACTTACGTGGAGGTTTAATCTGTGTGCAAGGTCTATCATTAGCAATTAAATACTGTGATGTTACTGGTGGTATAGGTAAAGTGTTACGGAATGTCGCTCTAAACTAAACTGATCTGAAACCTCTGATCTCTCTTATAAAGTAATTTCCAACTTCACCTGATTATTTTGATCATGTTGATTAGTTTTGCCAGAATCCCTACGAGGCAAATTTTAAACAATACATCTCTACTAACCACCACAACTTATATTTATTCACACTTGATTTATACCCAAGAAAGATTTACTTTCTAAATTTAGACTCTAACTTTCCATTATTCACATTAGAATAAACAGGACACCCAAAAAGTTTTAGGCAACCCATAATTTGAAAGTATACAACGAACATTTTCTATCAAGATTCTATTCATCCATTCTATCACGCTACTCTGTTGCAAAATTTCAAGCACTGTCAAGTGACTCAAGGTGCCTTGAGCCTTGCAGAAGCTATTGATTTCATCTAAATAAAAATCCAAACCATTATCTATGCATCACACTCACTTTTTTTCTTGTTCGTTTTTCTAACGTTGTTTTCCACTCCTTGAATATCTCAAACACATCATATTAAGTGTGTTTGTACACTTATCCAAGCAATTAAATTAGGATATTTTATATTACTTTTGATAAATTATAGCTTAATCTCATGTATTTATCGTTTGTTTGGAACAACTCAATGATTTGAAGTGAATTTGGAAAGAAGGTGAGAAATATCGATGAAAACAGATGAAATTCAAAGTTTGAGGATCAAATTGCAATTATCTAGTAGTTGATTCAGACCTCAAATCGATACTTAGAGATTTCTATGGTCAATTGGATGCAATATGAATTCCAAAAGGAATGAAATATAATCAGAGGATCTTTATAAATCAATTTCCAATTGCAAAAGGTATATTCCAGATTTTCAACCAGAGTTTGTGACCCATATTTGGTATTGTAAACGCTCGAACTGGAAATATTGTATTCTAGAAGACTTGTGATCCTTTGAGTCAGCTTTCCAATACACTTTGAATCACCTCAATCAGATAGTGGGAGAAAAAATATGACCAAAATTTTGAAGGTCATGCAGAGAGATAAATCATGTACTCGAAGACTACTTTTCTTATTTGATCGAATCTCTTTTGGAAAGCAATTTGGACGTGAATCTTAACTTAGTTTCATCATATATAGTAAACGACTTGTGCCGCAATTGAAGGATCTCTCTCACCTATCAAATTACATCCATATCATATAATCATTAAAAAATGTGGGGCAAATTTAATATAAGTTGGATAGGAGAACAAATCTAGCAAGGGATTGAATCAATAAACATAAAAAACTTGAAGAATCAAATCTTGGGGTTGATAAGCAAGAACAAGAATTGGATCGTGACATCTCTTTCTAGTATTTACAAATTTCTGGTGATGTTCTTCCATTCTCTTGTTATTTTATAATTAGAAATATGTTTAGCTATATTTCTTTGTGTTGGATAAAGATGAACCTTATTGTTATTTATTTCTAATTCAAAGACCAAGTAGTTTAGTAAATTTGCTTTTATGATTGATCTATATGCTTATTGCATAATTTGATTGTTTGATCATCAATTAAATAATTAGTTTCTTATTGTAGTGCTGGAAGGATCACAATAGATTTAGAACACTACAATCTCAACACATGGGCAGTAGATGTTAAAAATGACATGTATAGCGTTTGCAATCTTGTTGATAATCATGTGATTGAATACGTGTTATACATATGAATTTGGATTAGGAATGTGATGGGGTCGTGTTTAGGATAGAATTAACTTCTCTTGAAAAAGAAAATTCAATAAAATTGGATTATCAAATGTCATGTATACACAAATTATGTTAAATTATATATGTCGAGAATTGGAATTCAAATAATAATAGGTGAATTGGAATTCCAACACATAAAATGCATATTTAATTAGAAACAATTGTCGCTAATTAGTAGACAATCTAGCTATTATCAAATCATATTTTTTGTTATTTACATTTGAATTTGATAACGAGTTGATAAATTTCAATTTAAAGCTTAATCCCTATGGGACGATACTCTTACCTCACTTAATCTATCTCTTAACAAAGCTCACATATGCTTGTGTGGTTTTGTCTGAACACATCACTCTTTTGTTTCTTAGAATACTCAAACATTATTGGAGAAATCATCAATCACTGTCAACAAGTAATAAACACCTCCTTTAGAAGGCACCCTAGCCGATCTCCAAAGATCTGAATGGATATACGCAAGCATCCCTTCGTGTTGTTTCTTTCTTTAGTAAATCTGGCTCTTTTATGTTTCCCAAGGATACGATGCTCATAAAACTTCACCTTATTGGTATTTTGCCCATCAGGATGTCTCCTTCTACTCAATTATCCCATACCATTCTCACTCATATGCCCAAGTTGTATGTGCCAAAGTTTTGTAAGTAGTAACTACTGCATCTCCTGTAACTGTGAAACCTTGCAAAATGTACAACTGAGTAGTATGCTCACCTTCAAAACTCTACGTCTACCAGTATATCTATACCTCTTTGAGTCAAGTGTGCTCAAAGATATAAGATTCCTCTTCAATTCTGGAATTTACCTTACATATATATGTGTTCAAATAGCCCCATCAAACATCATGATTCTGACTGAACCAACTCCAACAATTTTGCAAGGTGCATTGTTTCCTATAATCAGGATACATCTCGAAACTTTCTCATATATTGTAAAACAACCCCTATTGGGACAAATATGAAATATACAAGCCGAGTCAAGAACCTAATCCTCTCAATATTTGGAACCAATATCAGACATCACAAGAAGCTTTCATTCTCTTTACCCATCTTCTACAACATTTGCCTCTCCTTATGAGACTTAACCTCCAATGTCTCTAAACCAGTCACGATTTTTTTGAACATAGTTAAGTGATCATCCAATAACGTACCTTCGGACATCCAGTGAGAATATAAAAGTTGTTTTATCAAACAAAGCTGCTCCAGTTTCAACCATAACCCAACAACACTTTTCTCTTTTAGAACATTTTTAAGAATTTGATTTGATAGATGTAGATGAATTTGTTATTGGACTTTTCGATCCTTATGCAGGTGTCATCATGCGTCCAAGTTGAAGGTATCTTATTACTTCACGAACACTTCAACCAAACTCCAATACCTACTAGAATTTGGGTCAAACTACGGCATTATATAACATAGAAAAAATTGAAATGATCAAAGTTCACTAGAAATTGATTCTAGATGAGTCTTGTAAGTTTGACATTGGATATGAATAGACGGGACATTTTTAGAACACAATACATCTTGTTTAAATAATCCCTCGTGTGGACATCTAGGCTTGATTTATTTTACCTATCTATTGACTTGGTTTAATTTTTTAAGTGGCATGATCAAACCTATAAACCCTTAGTAATCACCAATGTTTCTCAACATTACAATGTGATTAAGTGTTATGTGCAAGGCCACCAGAAGAGAGAATTGCCAACTTGTGTGTTTGCCATGTGTGTAAGATTGCATAAAGGAGCAAGGTGGACAAATAAAATCTAGGTGTAAATTATCCCGGACATTTGTTCGATTTGAATAAGTTAGGTGTTAGTCCATAAATCTCGGAAGTTCAATTGCATATGTTTATAGTCTTAGGGAAAATTTGATTAATTGATGGCTTTATGAGTATTGAACCTAAGAATGTGTTGCGCAAAATCTCTACACCTTGTCTCTCTTAGCCAGTTCACTACAAACTCAAACCCCCAAAGCGATTTATGGGTTGTGAATTTTCTTGATTAATTTATGCTATTTTATCTTGTGTATGAGGTTTTTAAAATATTTTTATGAAATAGAGAGCAAAAGGATGAAAACAATTATGTAAATAACACTTGCAAGTCTACATCAATCTAATGGTTTTTTATGTAATAGTTTCTAACAGTAAGGGAGAGAAGTTGACTGGAGATGAAAGTGAACCAGAAGGACGCGAATTAAACTATGAATAGAACGGTAAACAAAAGGTTCCCAAAGCTGACAACAGAGTCAGAACTAACAAGCATAATTAGTACCCATTCTTGAAGCCACAATTCCTACTCCAGAATTCTATCTCAACATGTATCAACCCAGTAAACTTCTTTAAGATCAGCTTGAGTTCTAACGCACTAGCAATCACAACGGCAGTCCAGAATTTATCAAGGATATGGTAATCTCTCTCCTATTTTTACTTAATTACTGTCGGGTAAGATTTTACTTGTCAAACTACTTGATGTCTTAGCTTCATCGTTGTATCTTGTCCTGATCATATGATGATTTACAATAGATTGTGAACAATATTATATGTGATGCGTGAAATGATATCTTCTCTACGTGCTTCATTTATTCATGACTGTTCTAATATTCGTGATGGTCATTGCATTTGGTACATCATGACTGTTCTAATTTTTTTTCACTTGCAATGTGACATATTTTTAGGGGGACCAATATCCACTGAGATACACATGTTGTCTACATGCTTAAATAAGTGTAATCTTGGCTCTCATTATTACAAGAAGGGCAGAGTATATAACATTGTGTGTGAGAGTGGATGTTGAGTGGTGAACATCGATTTTGAAGCTAAGAATGGGCACTTCACTCAAGACATTAAAAATTCGACATTATTTTATAATTAAGAAAAGCAAAATGGGGAGATTGTTGGGAAACTACAAGTGTCAGACATATTTTTATTTTTTATTAAATTGACTTTCTTAATTTTCTATTGATTATTCATGTTGTGTTGATGGTTGCCATCGATGAACTAGGTAAAATAGGTGTGTGTGAGTGTAGGTATGACCCTGTTAGTACATTTGATGAACTAGACCAACTCGGCCAGAATATGAGTTTTTCAAGTTTAACATTATTTCCTAATTATCCTTATTTAAGCAAACATGGTTTTCTGGTAAAATTTTACATATTAATGTTTCCTAACATCTTTGAGTTTTTTTATTTTTTTTTTTAAGAAGAAAACTTTAAGGAATTAAATTTCTATTGAACTTTACTTACTGGCTTCCCCATCAAATCAAACATATTTAATAACACATTATAAACTTTTGTCTTTCACATTTTTTTTTTTTTTTGATAAGCATTTGTTTCCTTATGAGTCTTTTCCTTTATTTAATAGACTCAAATGAAATAAATTTCTATGCCTTGAACTACAAGAAATAGAGACGTTTTCTTCCAGATAGAGAGAGAGAGAGGGGGAAGACTACTGGTGTTCTATGTTGCATAAGTTCTTGGCAACTTTTGTTTGTGATGAAAGATCAAGACTTGTAGGTTTGTTCCATTCTTTTACAACAAAAAAGGACTAGAAACAAGAGATACTTCCATGGTTGCTTTCGAATGTGTTTTACGTTTTGGTGTTATGGTGTAGTTCTAAAACAAACTGAGACATTTGTATCGTGTTTATAATAATGAATTATTTACTCGTGACATGAAGGCTCGTGGATGAAGGGTTTACTATGTTATGTCAAGAATTTGAATTTTATCTACTGCAGTAGGAAAATTTCAGAGTCTAAAATTCTGAACCTGACGTGTACAGGTTCACAAGCCAAATTATGACGTATTGGTCAATCGCAAGTTAATTTTGACATACTAGTAAACTCGTGGTCTAAAAGCTGTATTTTCATGAATTATTAGTTTTAATTGGTTAATTGATTAGAAAATCCGTATACTGCTAGAGAACGTGGGTTGACTTTCTTATAAGTTAGACTCATAAAGGAGTTTGTAAGAGAAATAGGCAGACCTCATACCTTGCACAAACTATGATCATTGTAAAATTTTAATTGAGGACTTCTTTACAATCCACCAATATGAGAGTGTGTTACTATATTCTTTTCGAATGGGATGGAATGTTTAGACCCTGTAGAAAACGCAACAGTACGTGCGAATACAACACGTTTTCATGATTTCTCTTTTGAGTCACACTTGACGAGTGAATTGCCTATTTAGTCACTGAACTTTCATCCATGCTTCTAAGGGGTCACTGAACTTTCAAAATCACATAAGTCATCACTGAATTTTGCAAAATGTTATCAAGAGGTCACTGAACTTAGCAAAAGGTATCCACGAGGTCGCTGAACTTTAAAAATCACCCAAGTCATTNTCAGTGATGACTTAGGTGATTTTGAAAGTTCAATGACCCCTTAGAAGCATGGGTGAAAGTTCAGTGACTAAATAGGCAATTCACTCCACACTTGACTCTACAAGAGGTTGTCGTAGTATAACTAAAAACTGAACAAATTCATGGGGAGAATAGTGATTAATATTACACATTATGGGGCATCCATAATGTCAGTCTTGTTAGATTTTTCGATGTCATCACACTCTAATCTATCAAGACCAAGCAATCGGCTGTTGACAAGTGAGCAATCATTACCGCTGGTTTGAAATAACCGTTCCATGAATCCAAAAAAAAAATTTAAATAAATAAATAAATAATTAAAGAAAACATACAGATTTTAGAGGGAAGAAAAAGGAAATTCTTCATTAAGTCCGACTGTAGGCACTGGAAAATTTCCACCATTGATTCGTCAAGCAAAGGAGCTTTTATCCAAATATAAATATTCACAACAATCGAATTGGTAACATAATGATTGTAATCAACTGCTAAACGTAAAAGAACCAAACATGATATGTAACGTGCAGAAATTCAGTTTAGACCTATAAAAAAAATAAAATTGTAAAGGAACATAGACTTCGAGATCAAATCTAAACTAGATAAAAATATTTATCCTATGAGAACTACAGCAATGAGTAATGACCCTAATTTATATCTTAGAATGCTTAATCAGAAGTTACAGGAGTCATGAATGGTAGGAAACAAATTGGTTGTAACTATAATTTTAAAATTTAAGGGATAAGTAACTAATGAATATGGTGAGATGGAAACAAATCTCAATTCAAATATTTATATTCTTGCAAGGATGGATTAGTAGAAAAAATTCAAATATAGCCAACTGTAAATTAATTTGAAAAAATGCTTAGTTTGTTGTTATCGTTAGTATCGTTTTTTGGGATAGATTTTGAACAAAAGAAGAAATGGATATGGAGTTGGGATTCAGCTTCAATAGCTTACATGAGATAAACAAAAGATCAAAATCTTAGCAGCTAAAGGGCCCCATAAAGGGTAGACAATATTAATTGCACGTGTGTAGCTGAAGGCTGCAAGCGATGAAAAATTCCATCTAGGATACAATAATTTCTTATGTTTTCAATGATTTTGGTTGAATCAATGGAGATTGAATAATATGTAAGATGTGATAAAAATAATCTCTCAGATAAAATAATATTGAACCCAGTCTTTTCACGAAGCGAGGCAGATGGATAGGATTCTCGAAAAACGTAAATTAAGATTTCATGGTTAACATCGTCGATCGAGCGAGAGTCCAGTGGCAGGCGAGCGACGGGTGCTCTGCTCGAGCGACATGTTAGCGAAGGTGATTCTGTTTTGGACGCTTGAACAACGACTTAGTGGTAGGCTAGCAAAAATCCGGCAATGTTTTCTTCTTGTTCGATAACCGAAACAAGGACTCTCAAATCATCTATACGACCTACCAATTGATTCCTTGACTTTTGAAACTCTTTTACAACTATATTTTTGTCTAAAGATTGTCAAAAACTATAAAATCTAACAAACTCCCCATTTAACATTCTGTGACAAAAACATGTATTACAAATCAAAGAAAACCAACCTAAACTACCCAAAACCAACTGACACAACTGAAGCTTGCTTTTTATCAGACATGTTTCCTAAAATAACAACTCAAATATCAAGTGTAATAGCACGTGAAACAATAAAAGAAATAAAAGTTGTTGAGATATTTATCAATAGGCTCAAAATTATGCTAGCTAAATTAAATGCAACATCAATGTTAATCAATACACTAAAAATGAACATCGATATCCTACTACTCCCCTTTTTTTTGCCACAAATGACAAAAGCCGACCTCATAACTAATCAGAAGCAACATCATCTCCATCGGTCCTCTCATCGGAATTAACATCATCATCCTAATGTCGCCTGATCCTACATAATCTTTGTTGAAGATAGCCTACAGCACCTCGAAGTATAGCAAACTTTGTTGTGTGGTGGTCAGTGGTGACTCTCAGTTGTGTAATCTCTACCATTATACGAGTCTGCTGCTCGATCAACAGAGACACAATGTGCAATAAAATCTGTCGGTCAATCGAAAGGGATCCAGTACAAATTACAGTCGAACACCATCCCAAACAGCTGTTAAAAAGTGTGAAGGGATAAGAGAGTCCGCAGGGAGATTCTCAAATAACAAATATGAGAATAATAGGTGGACAACCCATGGAATGTGTATAATACTGGATATGATATCAGGATTGATCTTAAGTGTCTTACCTCTAAGAAAGACCTTAAAACTCGACCTACTAATATCGTGAATATTAGCATAAAACTCCTGGACAAGGAGACTAGGCGAGGAAGACAATCAACAAGTAAATGCTCTCATCCACACGAAGTGAAGATGGCAGCAAAATTAGGGAAAAGGTCGAAAAAGTATTACCTCATGCTCTACCGTACAGAGCAAAAGGAAAACTGATTCCAAAAAAATCCTGAATAGTAAACGAGATGAATCTAGACTTACTATAAGACATCGAAGCACTAGATGTCTGTGTGTTAGTCCTCGCTCTCTTAGGCGACATATGTAACAAGTTTGCAATACAAACACATCAATAAATGCAACTAAGTCTTACACAAGGACTTAACTAGATTGAATACTTCGATTTTTTTTTCTCAACAACTCAAACTATGGGAACTAAGAGAAGTCATCAACCACAACCAAAATATAGCTCTTACCACCAAAGCTTTCAATCCTAGATGGTCTCATTAAGTCCATATGGAGTAATTCTAAAATTTTGTTTGTCAAAATGCTAGAGATTTGTTTATGATTTACTCTAAGTTGTTTACCTTGTTGACACGGTCCACAAATAGTGTTTTAAATTTTTTTCAAGTTTAGGTAAACCATTCACAAGTTCCTTCTTAGCCAATTTAGACAAACTTTTAAAATTTATATGACCAAGTACAAACTTATAAAATTTATATGACCAAGTATTTGGTGCCAAAGTTTAGTCATATCAATTTTAGCACTATTATACACACATTTGGAATTTGGAAAAACTCCATAACAATTGTCAGAAGTTCTTACTCTTTCGATAACAACGTTACCATTTGAATCATAAACAGTTACCTTTTCTCGACAAAACTAACCTTACAATCATCATCACAAATTTGACTAATACTTAACAAGTTAGAGTTTAAACCCTTTCACATAAAGCACATTTGAGATAGCAGGTAATCCAGATATATTGATGGTACGTTTACCAAGGATACGTGCAGTAGCACCGTCTCCAAAAGTAGTCATTCCAATCATCAAGAGTTGAAAACAAGGCTTTAATTCCACACATATTTCTAGAATATGCACTATCAAAATACCACACAGAGTCATTTTTACCTTTAAGAGAAACATGAGCAACATAGCAGTTCAATTTTTCTTCATACCTAGGGAGATCACTTTTCTTAACCCAAACTTTTTTCAGAAGTTGAGGTAATCCTAGTCAATTGAGTTATCATCTTAGTTAAGTGATTAACCTAATTAGTAAGGACATTAACCTTGCTAGAGATATCTCAGTTAAGTGATTAACCATAATTGTGACACGTAGGAATAAACAAAGGTTCAAAACTACATGATTTCTGATGTTGGTTTTTGAGTCAATTGGTCATATGTTGTCTAGTAGGCTACTGTTCAAAGACACCATTGCCTTTGGATTCAGGATTAGTACCATTCCTAGGTCTGTTAGTGGTTGGGACAAAAATGGTTTTGGATGAATTAGCAATATTATTATCAGTTTGAGTATATCATAGACCTTGCCTATTTCCAGCTATCTTGTTTATCCCTAAGAGATTATCAAGTTTATGAGTACCACTTAAGAATGAATGGAGTTGAATATTGGATTTCTCTAAGTCACTTGTTAGGGTTTTAACTTTGGCCTCTAAGTTCTCATTGAAAAATCTTAACTCACTAAGACTTTTGGTATAATCATGAAGGTTAGTTATGAGTCTCTCTCTTTCTAACTCAAGTTTATTAACATTCTTCAATACTGCTTTATTTACCTTGTTTATCCTAAGACTCTCTTCAAACAATTGATGATATGCCTCACGAATCTCTGAATCATCATCAGAATCTTCCTCGTAATTCTCACTACATTTTCATATCAACCTTCTCACTGTCCTTTCTGAATCATACTTAACTATAAATACGAAGGCCATATAGTTCCTTTCATCCGCACTGCTAGAGGAATCACTCTAGTCACTTGAAGTGGATTTATCATCATTTAGTGACACCACCATTGCCTTACAACTTCCTTTATTTAGGTTCTTCTTATAACTAAGACATTCATCCTATAGTGACCAAAGCACTAGCACTCATGACACCTAACTGACCGAGATTTCTTACTAGAACTCCTAGTATTAGTCTTATCACGCTTGTCTTTTTGGAGTTTACTAGGGACTTTTTGAACAATTTTAGATTCAGGAATTTTTTCACTTAGGTTGAAGCTTGAGTTCACTATGTCATTTAACTTCGCGTAGAAATCATCAAATGATTTATCGTCATTCATTCTAATTTCTTCAAACCTAGTTGTCAACATCTGCAGTTTGAAGTTCTTTACAATTTTGGTTCTCTTGTGTATGGTTTCTAAGATATTTCAAACTTCTTTTGCGGTCTCACACATTGATATTCTCCTAAATTCTTTGACAAATACAACCATGAATAAGGCATGAAGCCATTTACAATTCCATTTACACTCAGTTTGTTCATCCTAAGTCCAAAGGGATATGTCTGTAGGGGTAACTACAACTGAAACAGTAATAGAGGGACAATCTAACCATTTTGTACACTAACCCAAATTCGATCGTCTAGAGACTTACGAAAGGCTCCCATTCTAACCTTCCAACATGGATAATTGCTTCTGACATTGAACTTGCTCATCTAGATTAAGTTAGGGTTATGAATCAAATTGAAGCTCTGATACCACTTGAAAGTTATGAGTTTGTATGCGGAATTTAAGTTTGTTAATTAATAACAGCAGCAAATTACAATTATTAATTTT
Organism: Fraxinus pennsylvanica; assembly: GCA_912172775.2. Lineage (NCBI taxonomy): Eukaryota > Viridiplantae > Streptophyta > Magnoliopsida > Lamiales > Oleaceae > Fraxinus > Fraxinus pennsylvanica. Next base: position 8,251,687 of record OU503041.1, on the reverse strand, counting down.
ATCCAAATGAATTCACATACAATAATATCCTAAGTTGAATTGCTACAGTTGATATATCACATAGAAATGAACAACACCACAAAATTGTTAGCAGAGAAAACCTATCATGGGATAAAAACTCTCGGCCCAAGCTAGTAGACTCCACTATAAATGATAAAGACTTACAGACTGTTCAAACAGACTAAACCTTAGTACTGTCTAACCTTCTAACTGTAATCACCATGGCCCATCCTGAACTGCATGCTCCTACACCATCTCTCATCCTTCAGGAATTGTTTATTTCATGTGGATCACCCGAGAACTCATGTTCTCCTTCAATGGGAACTCAAGTTACCTTTCTTGATCTTTATATTTCATTATGCAAAAGTTGGGTTTTGATGTTTTGATTATATGGATTTGATGTTTTCAATGATTTTAGTTTAATAAATGGAGATTGAATAACATGTAGGATGTGATAAAAGCAATCTCTCACATAAAATAATATTCAACCCAGTCTTTTCACAAAGTGAAGCTTGGGCATCTACAGTATTTAGGTTTTGGGATAGTATAGGATAAATAGGATTCTCCAACAACATAAATTATCGTCTCATATTTAGCACCGTCGCTCGAGCGAGAGTCCAGCGGCAAGTGAGCAACAGGATAGTGAAGGTGTTCATGTTTTAGACGCTCGAGCAACAACTAGCGACGGGCTAGCAGAAATCCGGCAACTTGTTCCATAACTGAACACAAGAACTCCCAAATCATGTATACAACCTACCAATTGACTCTTTGACTTTTAAAACTCTTTTACAACTATATTTTTTGTCTAAAGATTGCCAAAAACTATAAAACCTAACAAACTAGATAGCTGATCTTGGAGCTTCAGATCACATAACCAAGGACTTTCACAAATTTCCTGTGCATTTGAAGTATGATGCTAATGATATCATTACTGTTGACGATGATAAACATGTTCAAATAACTCATACTGGTTTGAGCAATTATTGGATATCAAATGAACCTCCCCATAAGGTAATTATAATGTGGGCGATTTTCCCTCTTTTGCAATCTATTAACCTTGTCACACCCACTTCTACTTTCAAATTAAATAATATTTTATGCGCACCTCACATCCATAAAAAATTTCTCTGCGCTTCCCAATTTTACAATCTAAAGAAGGCTTTTAGATTTTTTTTTCTTGATTGTTTCAACGTCGAGTATTCGAATACGGCGACATCAATCATCCAAGGCCAGAATAATGGGGAAGTCTATGAATGGCCAACTTCACTTTTTTCACAACCAACTGCGTTCTCTACAGCCACATGTTCACACCACCAAGTCATCAATAAGTTAGTGGGATCAATGTCATGGTCATCCGTCCATTAACATTCTCGTGTATACTAATTTTGTTCTTGTATCTGAGTCCACTTTTAATCGTTGCAAATTCTTGTCTTTGTGATAAATCTCATAGGCTTCCGTTTGGTATAATTTGTATATAATGTAACTTTTTCTCAATGGTAAGTGTGAGCTTTTCTGGTAAGTTCATTAACCATATTAGTCCCTAATAGCAGATCAATCGAACAAATGAAGAGACTAAAAGTAGTTGTAGACAATCCCAAATTCGTATAGTGCATTATTTTATATTTGCAGAAACAGCCAGTCGGACAAGGGTAACTCACAAAAACTACTGCATTCCCTAGTCCAAGACCACGAATTGTAATTTGTAAACAGCAAGAAACATAGGAGTATTCACCAAAGCAGCAAATCAAGTTGGAAAAAGTCAAGACAAGCAGTTAGAAAAAGACCAACATTTTTGCTAAGGGGTTCAAAACACATAGGATGAAACGAAAGGATATGTTCAGAATTAGGAGGCAGATCCAACATTTTTGCTAAGGGTTTGAAACTTAAGAAAATTTATACAAAAATAAATAAATAAATTCGTTAAGCCCAAATTTGAGCCCCATTTTCTAAAAATTCATTTTTCGTCTAACTCATTTTCAAATACACATTATTCAATACAATAATTTAGCACGTAAAACCAAAATTTTTCCTTCTTCTTAACCACATATTATCCAAAAAATCACTATCACAAATATCATTTTCACAACAAAGTGGGACTCAAATAGTAATATTATTTATTTAAGTCCTTCCGTCGACAATTTGAGACATAATATTATTATATAATAGAATATAAATCTATTTTCCAGCTAGTTCTGTTGAGCTCAATATTAGATAAGGTTATTTATGTCATTATGTAAATAATCCATCACAGAATAGGCATGACTTTGTTAGCTGATTTTGTATATAAGTGTGAGCTGTAATCATTTGGTATCTATGAAATTCATTTCAACAATTTTCTCCCGCCAATTCTCTTCTTCACATTTGACATCCCTCTGCAACTCTTCATGGTATCAGAGCGATCTATTGGAGCTTTCGCACAATGGTGAATGACTCAAATGTTGCAGTAGATCTAGAAAGTCAGTATGCTCATGGGAATTCATATGGCGATTAGCCCATTGCTGAAATGGCAACAGAGATAATAATTTTCTTCTCAGCCGATTGATCTCTGACCCGGTAAGTCTATATTATCTCCACTATGGAGATAACACTGGTATGCAACTCATTTCTATTGTTCTCAATGAAGATAACTATTCGACGTGGAGTTGAGCTGTGGTTATGGCATTGAGTGTTAAAAACAAAGAAGGATTCATTGATGAATCTACAAGCAAACCGAACAAGGATGACCTGCTGTTCGGTGTGTGGAGAAGGTGCAACCATGTTGTTTCTTCCTGGATAATAAATTCTATTCCTAAGGAGCTCTATCCTAGTGTAATGCATAAAGATTCTGCGATGGAGATATAGAATGAGCTGGGAGACAGGCACATCCAAGGAAATGGAACTGAAGAAGCGAATTGCTTCGATTTCGCAGGAAAATGGATCTGTTAGTTCCTATTTCAACAGATTCAAAGGACTTTGGGAAAAGGTAGACAATTACTGGCCGGAAGTTAACAGCAATTATTATAAGGATGAGGATCAGATCATGCAATTTCTCATGGGGTTAGATGATCAATTCTCTACTGTTAGAAGCCAAGTTTTATTGATAGATCCTCTACCTTCATTGAACAAAGTTTTTGCACTCATTCTACAAGATGAGAGGCAAAAGGATGTTGCTACTAAGAAATGGCAACATTTCAAGGCTGTTGTATTTGCCAGTAGAATGATGAATGGATCGGATGCTAATCAGAGGTATAATTCATTCAGTTCATTTCAGAGGAAGGACAAACCTATATGTAGCCATTGCAGGATGTTTGGTCACATTAAAGGAAAATGTTACAAGATAGTTGGTTATCCTCCAGGGCATAAATTTGCTAGAGGAAAGTCACCTATTGCTGGTGCTATTGCTCAAATTCCATCTGACAGGAGGCTTGAGATTCCTAGCCATCGATCTAATGTGCCTTTTACACCAGATCAGTGCCAACAACTTTTGGCCATTCTTGTTCCCCAATTACAAGTACAATTATCCACTAGTAATTCTAAGTCATAGGATGCATTATTGGCCTCATTAGCCACTCTTGAACCATCTACATTCTCAGGTAATCAATTCTGTTTTAATGGTAATGAGAATGAAGATAAATGGATCATTGATACTGGAGCGTTTGAACGCATGGTATGCTCTAACAAGTACTTAATTGAAGTCACAGCTGGGGCTAATGCATTTGGTGGGCTACCAAATGGAGATCGTGTAGATGTTACAAGTGTTGGCACAGTGAAGTTGTCTGATGAATTGATTTTAACTGATGTTCTTATGGTGCCATTTTTTAAAGTTTAATCTCATTTCTGCAAGTAATTTGGTTCTCAAACACCACTATTTTCTAATTTTTATGTATCA
>OU503041.1:8217119-8247719 GCA_912172775.2 Fraxinus pennsylvanica | reverse complement strand
TAAGTCTCAAACCAGATCCATCATTTAGTCTTTTTACTCATTAATTCAAAATCATTTCCAAAGCAACATCATGACTTTACAGTCTGACAATGAGGCTGAGTTTCTCATGATTGAGTTTTTCCATTCCAAAGGCATCATACACCAAGTCAGCTGTGTAGAAACTCCACAGCAAAATGGGATAGTTGAGAGGAAACTTCGGCATCTCTTAAACATTGCCCGAGCCCTCAAATTTCAAGCCAATCTACTACACAAATTCTGGGGTGATTGCATCCTTACTGCCACTCACCTTATAAACAGAACACCTTCTTCTATTCTTGCTGACAAAACACCTTATGAAATACTCTTCCAGGCTGTACCTTCATACACTCATCTGTGAGTATTTGGCTGCCTCTGCTATGCTGTTACATTGAAGAACAATCGATTGAAGTTTGATCCTAGAGCCATCCCTTTTATCTTCATTGGTTATCACTACGATATGAAGTCATATAAGCTTTATAATCTCCATTCCAATGTCACATTTTATTCTAGAGATGTCATTTTTCATGAAAGTATCTTTCCCTTTCATCATCCTAATTTCTTTCAATCCTTATCCCATTTTCAAGATCCTCCACAGTCTCATCAGAATATCTTCACCTCTCAGTCCCCTGCCTATCATGAAGCATCTGATTCCTCCTTGAATCTTGATGCAGCCACTAATTCCTTCTCAATTTCAAATAACTTTAATTCTAACAAGTCTCCCAGAATCACTCATCATATAATTCCTTCATTTCATTTACCTCCAGCCTCTGTTCGACAGTTAAAAAGAGTTATCAAACCATCATCTTACCTCTTGGATTACCACTGCAATCTTGTTTCTGAAGTGCCTATCTCCCAGTCAGATTCTATGGCAAAAGGTCATGTTACAAGTAAGCGGTACCACATCTCAGATTACCTGGATTATGCTAGGTTATCGCCTGCACATAAACATTTTGCTTTGGCTTTGTCTACTTCTTTTGAACCACAGTCATACAGTGAAGCTTCTAAGCATCCAGACTGGTGCAATACCATAGATTTGGAGTATCGGGCCCTTGTTTCAAACCATACTTGGGATTTTGTCAAACTTCCTGATCATAAGACACATGTAGAATGTAAATGGGTATACAAAGTTAAACTTCGATCGGATGGCACTAAAGAACAAAAGAAGGCTCATTTGGTTGCCAAAGGTTTCACACAGCAATCAGGTTTAGATTATGAGGAAACTTTCTCTCATGTTGCTAAGTTAGTGACTGTTAAAACCTTGTTGGTTGTGGCTGCTCAATTAAAGTGGCACTTACATCAGTTAGATATCAATAACGTTTTTTTCCATGGTGAATTAGATGAGGAAGTATACATGTTGCCTCCTCCTGGGTACGATCAGCAGGGGGAGGCCGGTGAGCGTTTAGTTTGTAAGCTAAACAAGTCTATCTACGGCCTTAAACAGGCCTCCAGACAATGGAATGCCAAGCTCACTTCACACATTTTATCACAAGGCTTCAAACAATCGAAAGCAGATTATTCCTTGTTTACCAAAAGTAATGGCTTCTCTTTTACTATCTTGTTGGTTTACGTAGAAGACATCATAATTGGTGGGAATGATTTACCATACATTGATCATTTTAAAAAGGAACTTAATGATCAGTTCAAGCTGAAAGACTTAGGAACTCTTAAATTCTTCCTTGGTCTTGAAATTGTAAGAAGTGAAAAGGGTATTTTTGTGTTCCAAAGAAAGTATGCCTTAGAGGTCCTATCATATGCGGGTTACCTGGGAGTTAAACCTACCTCTAATCATCTACCACATAATCTGAAATTAAGTAAAGATGAAAGGGACAATGTACTGGATGCTAGTGAGAATAGAAGGCTAGTAGGAAAAATACTTTATCTCAGTATAACAAGGCCTAATCTAGCTTATGATGTGCAAGTGTTAAGCCAATACTTGCAGTTACCAAAGCAGTCTCACATGGAAGCTGCTCACCATATTCTGAGGTATCTAAAGAAGACTCCAGGACAAAGTTTATTCTTTGAAAGCAAACCTCATTTACAGCTCAAAGGTTACTACAATGCTAACTGGGTAGCGTGTTCAGACGCTAGAAGATCTATCACTGGATATTGCATCTTCTTGGGGAACTCACTGATACCATGGAAATAAAAAAAAAAAAGCATAGCATTTCAAGGTCTACTGCTGAAGTCGAATATAGATCGATGGCAGCAGCTATATGTGAAATAAGCTGGCTTAAGAATCTGCTAAATGATTTGGGTATTGAACAGAACAAGGCATCCCTTTTGCAACAATCAATCCGCCATTCACATAGCTAGCAATCCTATTTTTCAGAGAGGACAAAGCACATCGAAATAGACTGCCATCTGGTAGGAGACAAGATGCAAGCAGGTGAAATAAAAATGCTATATATTGCCTCACAAAATTAGGTTGTAGATTTGTTGACTAAAGCTTTAGGTGTAACACAGTTTAAAAACTTGTTGTTCAAGATGGGAGTGTTGAATATTTACTCCTCATCTTGAGGGGGAGTGTTGAGCNTATTTACTCCTCATCTTGAGGGGGAGTGTTGAGCTCAATATTAGCTAAGGTTATTTATGTCATTATGTAAATAATCCATCACAGAATAAGCGTGACTTTGTTAGCTGATTTTGTATATAAGTGTGAGCTGTAATCATTTGGTATCTATGAAATTCATTTCAACCATTTTCTCCCGCCAATTCTCTTCTTCACATTTGACATCCCTCTGCAACTCTTCAACTTCTCGTTAATGAAGCATTGCATGCTACGAATGAAGGTTAATTTCTGGTAGTCCATCATAAGTGTATATTCACTAGATTGGCCTTTTTACATAGAATGAAAATAATATATTTCTTCTCCTAGCAAAAGATTGACCTTCCATCTCTAAATTCTAAAAATCGCAAAAGAAAAATTAGAAGAAAAAAGGAAGAACAACCAATTTAAAAATAATCTGGGAAGGCAACAAAGATCAAATAATAAAAAGACAAAGACAACAACATTCCAATAATTAAAAATTAATATGACATATTAAATTCATTTGAATAAAAATTATTATCAATAGAAAATTAGAGACTAACAAATAAATACCTGCTAAGTATTGTATCCTAAGAGTGGTGTAAAATTGAGTGCAGAATTTAAGCAACTAGAAATGAGCAACCAAGTTTGAAATCTATCTAAACAAGTAGAGTAATTGTTTTAAATTAGAGTTAACAAATTCAAGGGTAAGTTAATTAGAATGCTTTATGCCTTTGTCAACAAGATATTAGGTGGGTTTGAGTTACATTTCTTTTACACGGCTGAAATTGTTTTGGACATGGGGTATGTATTTAACAAAAAAAAAAACAGTTAAAATCTCTATCTTGGCCTATCCAGTCCCCACTCTATCCCCTGTTTAGAATAAGCTATAGATCGAAAGTCTTGGTCTTATTCACTTAAATTATTAGTAGTTGAGTTTGTTAATGCTTGAAAAAATGAATTGTAGTCTTCCATTATTAAACACACAAAAAGAAATACACTTTCCTCCTTTTTCTTTGTTCAAAAACTTGCCTAATTACAATAAAAAAAAAATTTATGGCTGTTGTTGGCTCTTGTCGTGGGAATTCATAGCTATGGCAATTCATGTCCGAAATCACGACATCCCGTCACTGTTAGTATAACTTTGTCGTCCAATTTTACTTTTGGTGTCATATATCGATTCTATATCAAATTCTGATTCCAGAAGACATCATATTTATACAATTTTGCTACATGTATATCAAATTGACACTATTATGAGATGACATTTTTTTATACATTGATTTTAACAATATTTTAAACAATGGCTCAGATTTTGACACATAATAGAGTTTCAAACTTGTTGTATGCTCTTAGTGTACAACAAGCTTAATTCATTTTTATTCTCTTAGTGTACAACAAGCTTAATTCATTTTTATATTCTAATCTAAGGCTACAGAAGCCGTTACAGTTGCCTGTATGTTTTGTGCATAATATAACAGCTACACACGCCTCAAGACCATTTGTCTCCATCACATGCTACCTCAAGAACCGTCACATGCCCAGTTTAGAATTTGACTTGCCATATCAAATATATGTCATCCTCTACATGTCAGAATAGACCCAATCAGCCACATTAACATGCGAGCGGATTTGTTAAACATCGAAATCATCTTCTAAAGCTCATGTATATAGAATTTTGGACAAATATAATTTATCATGTCTCCTTCGATAGAGTTTCCTTAGAGTTGTGCAATAAAAGTTATATTGTCATCATACAATATATTCATGTAACCTTATTTCACTTTAGTTGGCATAATAGTCCATTGAAAATCAAATTTTATTGTTGCTCTCTTTGGAAGTCTCATATACAATTTATAAAATGTGAGTAAAATCGTAAAGTTATATTGAAAGTAAATGTCTTGTAAATTATGGACATTTATTACTTAAAGAATATATCTCGTTGAAATCTTACTAGGAAAAATCATGTGAGAAAATCCTAATAAAGAAAAAGAGTACATTATTCCTCTAAGAGTTATGCTTCTTGTACATGAAGTTCTACATCAGGGTGTCCATNGCCCATTAAAAACCTTGTAGAAAAACTCAATGAGAAAAAATATTGGTCAATGAAAAAGATTACAACGATCACAATTACTCCCTCTTGTGATAATATCACTTGAACTATATGCTTAAGGCCTATTATATCATTCAAAATTTTATATAAATAGTATTTATAGAGATCTCCGATAGAATTTCATTTATTGTCAACAAACAAGATATAGACTTCCACTATAGAATAATTTGTCTATTTATACAAATCTTTGTGAAATTCATTATGCGAAGAGTTATGCATTACATGTTACAACTTCATTTTTCTCATTTCCTTTTAGCGTAACTATACACCTCAAGTGTTCGGACTACATCTATAGAAACATCAAATTTCTTTAATGAGTTCAACTCTACTAGGATTGTATCCTCTTATCTAGCCAATTATTTCAAAATTGGTATTCTTCAACAGGTTTTTTTCAAAAATCTCATTATCATTCATAACATGAAGCGCTATATTATGTAAAGAAGTGTTGTCAATAATATTTTTTTTTGTATTTTATTTATTTTCTTATAACGAAATAACTTATTGAGATATCCCAATTTTTAATATTTCAGATACCTGAACCTCTAATTGTGATTTATAATTTGTTGTTCCTGTATACTCACTAAGCCCTTGTTTGTTCCCCATTATTTTCAAAATATATTTTTCTCTTTTCTTTTCAACCACACAGCCTTCAATAAAGTAATATTACATACAAACTCAAAACTTTTTCTTATTTTTCAATCACACATTCTCCAACAATCTACTATTCCAAATGCATTTTTAAGGAAAAAAATGGGGTTCAAACAGACTCTAAGAGTATATGCCTAGTCAATTGGTCCGTCTTCACTGTTTGATAAGTTTTATTTTAAAAACATTTATTTGGGAATCAAATATCGTCACACTTCTAATGTGCCATTGAATTATCAAATATAATGTTAACGAATTTTCATTTTAAGACGTCAATTTGAGCTAAAGTATCTAAAGATGGTGAATGAGATATTGTTAATATATTTGATAAGTATTCAAATGAATTATATTTAGAACTTTTGGTTTGAATTGTCTTATAAGAGGATGTGATAATATATTGATGCATTATGTTTATTATTTTCAACTTCTTAATTTCACCTCCTAATGTTGAGAAAATTGTCCAATCAAATTGACAATTATAAAATATTACATGTTAGAGCTTAAAGTATTTTATAAGGTTTCAAGCTATATATGTAATCGCATGTTTCTTTAATGTTTATCTCAGAGCATTGTGTAGAGATATTATACATTTATTGCAATATTAAAAATTAATTAGATAGGAAATAAATCAACTATAGTGAGGAGAATTTTGATATTGACATAATACGTACAAGTTTTGCTGCATATAAAATAACATTCTCCAAATAAGAATAGAAAGCACTATGTTCTCAATACTAATGGTTTAGAAATTAGTTGGATGCACTTACGAATCAGTTGTGTTAAATCATTTATCATCATTACAACTAACCTTTATAAAAAAAAAATTTGGGATATAGACTCATTAGCAATGACCAGACATGCTGTCTTAATGATATAATCTGGAAAACAAGTAATCTTGCAAACTGCAGTTTGTAAGCATATAATAATACTATGCAATCATCTAGTAGATATCTATTGGATCCGAAAATTATCAGAATGGTCAACATAGAGAGTGATGGAGTATCATACAACAATAATTTCAAGAAATACATGCCCAATTTTGCTGGGGGTCTATGCCTATATAATCTAAAGAACATCAAATGCATGAGAATTCATTGAAAGAATTTTCTAATTTTTCAATAGATATTTATTAGAATTTTCAATGCAATTGTTGATTGGATTGTCTAACCAATCATTCAAAATACTAAAAATCTTCAGGACACTGAACTATTGGTCCAATATACATATGTTTCAATTGTCTTATAATTGTATAATACAAATTACGAGTACATATTTGAAACATAGTAGGTTCCTTTTTAATATAGTGAAGAACAAATTAGTATAGTATTAATTTTTGTTCACCCCAAGTAACAAAATATTAGCTATTTTAGAGCCTCCAATCACATCTGCATAATTTGATATTATATTACATTAATTTCTTTCTCATTCAAGGAATCAAGATAAATTAAATTAGATAATTGGTGGACTTGATGGACTTTAGAAGACAAAGATGAAGGAAAATAATTAATTCATTCTTAAAAATATGGAGATACAAAGCTGAATATATATAGCCATACTTGGATACATTTTCAAAGATTCTTCTAACAACTATCCTACCAACTACAACTAAACCATGCTTGTCAATACAATAAATTGTAGTAGGTGTAAACTAGCCTAACAATTCATCATTACATGTCTTAGACATTAATCAAAAATTTTGTTGAGTGACAAAAAAAAATGCCACACATGGTTCATCACTCCTCCTTGACATTTTTGTTGAAAACACCAAGACATCCTCTTAGTGTTTTAAACCTCTCCTTAAGAAATACTTTTGTGAAGATATCAGCCACTTACTCCTCTGAACTGCAGTGCCTCAATTCTATCTCCTTCGTTTCTTGAGCTTCCCATGGAACAATGGATTTTTCATAATTGCTACAGCTGATGGATTGCCACAAAGAATGGTAGTTATTTCAGTTTGTTGGTGCCTCAGATCCTTTAGAATTTTCCTTAACCCTATTGCTTGATTGGTTGCCTCTATTGCTGCTATATACTCTGCTTCAGCGATGGATTGTGCCACCATTTTTTTGTTTGATTGAATTCCAGCAAACAAGTCTTGAATCAACATAGAAAGTATAGCCTGAAGTATTCTTCACGTCATCAATAGATCCGGTCCAATCACTATCAGTGAAACCAGTTAAAACAGAGTTTTTGACTTCTTAAAGCTGATCTCAAACTCCTATGTTCCTCTGATGTATCTCAACACCCTTTTGGTAGCTTGGAAGTGAATTTCACTAGGTTCTTGCCTATATCTTGACAACATATTCACAGCAAACATCAAATCTGATCTGGTGGCAGTTAAGAAGAGCAAACAGCCAATTAAACTTATGTAAACCTTCTCATCAATTTTCTTTGCTCCATCTTCTTTCATTAATTTTAAGTTCTGAATTAAAGGAGTGTAATCTGATTTTTCTTTCAGCAACTTTAAATTCTAAACTAAATGGATGTTAACTGGCTTACAATTTTCCATGTTAAACTTCCTTAACACCTTTTTAGCTTATCTCTTTTGGCAAACAAAAATTCCATCCTTTGATTGATCAATCTCCATTCTAAGGAAATACTTCATTTCACCCAAATTTGTCATATCAAATACCTTCTTCATTTCATCCTTCACCACTTCAATTAAGGTTGCATTACTTCCTGTGATTAAGAGATCATCAACATACAGTGAGATAACAATCAACTCTTCCTCCACTTGTTTGATATAAAGTGTTTATTCATTGACACTCTTACTAAAACCAAGGTCACTCAGATGTTGTTCTATTATGATGTACCAACTTCTTGGCACCTGTTTCAAACCATATAAGGCTTTCCTCAATAGGTACACCTTATCCTCTTTTCTTTCTTTGATGAAGCCTTCAAGTTGCTCAATAAAAATCTCTTCATTCAAGTGCCCATTTAGGAATGCAGATTTTACATCAACTTGATATAACTTCCATTGTGATTGAGCAGTCATTGCAAATAACAACCTTATTGTTTCAAATCTGGCAACTGGAGCAAATGTATCAGTAAAATCAATTCCATATTGTTGAGCATAGCCTTCTACAACAAGCCTAGCCTTGAAGTTGTTGACAGAACCATCAGCATTCATTTTGGTCCTAAACACCTATTTTACTCCAATGAAATTCTTGTTTTTTGGTCTATCAAACAGCATCCAAGTTTCATTCTTTTCAATCACCATGATCTCCTCCTTTATTGCATCTAACCAATCTTTAGAATGAGATTCTTCATTATAGGTTACAGGCTCCAGAATTGCAGTTAGCATAAATATCCTGAAGTGATCTGGTTCTTATCACTTCATTTTCTAAATATGATTCACCCTCAGGTTCAGCTTCATGTCTCACTTCTTCTTCATCATTACCGACATCTTCAATTTGTAAAATCAGTCTTGGAGACTTAGATTTATTCACAGCATTTGACTCCCAGTTCCATGAAGAACTTTCATCAACCTTGACATCTCTACTGGAAACAACCTTGTTGGTTTGAGGATTATAAACTCTATAACCCTTAGCATTTTCACAATAACCAACTAAAACTCCTACTTTAGCTTTCTGACTTAACTTGTCTCTCTTAACATCAGGTATATGCATATAACACACACTTCCAAAAACTTTCAGATGTGAAACGTTTGGCTTAACTCCATACCAAGCTGTATATTGAAGTGTTCACTGCCTTAGCCTAAAGAACTTTTGGCACATTCTTTTCCAGCATTAAACACCTTGCCATTTCCATTGCTTCATATTCTTCCTTTCCCGGACCCCATTTTGCCGAGGTGAGTAAGGGATTGTTAACTTATGTTTAATCCCTACTTCCTCACAAAATTTGTCAAACTGATTACTGGTATATTCAGTCCCATTATCAGTCCTTATAGCCTTTATCTTGCAGCCACTTTCATTCTCCACAAGATTCTTAAATTCTGAAATACTTCAGGCACCTCAGACTTTATCTTAAGGAATTAAACCCAGCACATTCTAGTTAAATCATCAATAAAGAGAACAAAGTCTTTGCTGCCATTCAAAGTTGAAGTTCTCATAGGGCCACAGACATCAGAATGGATCAATTGAAGCTTGCTTTGTACTCTTCTAGACTGGCTTTTAGGGAAATGCAGCCTAGTTTGTTTTCCCATTTGATAGATATCGCAGACACAAGCATCATCACTAACCTTTGGTATATTTTCCACTAGCTCTAATTAATTCAAATTTTTTAGTGAAGTATAATTGGCATGCCCACAATGTTTATACACAATGCAAACTCAACCATGGTACTAGAAAGTGAGTTAACATTCTTCCATTCCAAAGGAAAACTCCAATGCCTCATTTCTACTGTCATCAATTCCAGATTGTTTTTATCCAAAATTGTACGGCAACTATCCTTAAATATTAAGGTATACTTGTTTCTCAATCAATTGGCTAATACTAATCAGATTTTCACAAACATCAGAAATATACTTAATATCTGATGGTGTTTGGACTGAGACTTTGCCAATTCATTTCACCTCCACACACTCTCGACTTTCTTCTTTCACCTTTGATCTGTAAGCATCATTTAGCTCCACAAAAATATTTGAGTTTGAAGTCATATGATGAGTGCAGCCACTATCAAGTAAACAAGTTTCAACCCTGCTGGAAGCTGTGTAGTTTATAGTTAAAAACAGATGATCTTTAGACTGATCTTCTGTAACTTTGGCTTGCTGCAACTCCTTCTTCTCCTTTTGGTTTTTGCAAACTTTTTCAACATGTCCAAATTGCTTGCAAAACTTGCATTGCACACCAGGTCTGAACCAACACCATTTGGGTGAATGGCCTTTCCTTTTGCAATGAGGACATGGAGGATACTTAGTATCCTTGCCAGAGCCTTTAGCTCTTACTTCCTTCTTCTCATTTTAAGTTTTCCTTCTACCAAAACTAGTTTTAGGTTTCTGTTTTCCTTTTGAAAATAGAGCTCCTTCAACTTGCTCTTCTTGCCTAAACAATCTTCTTTATTTCGTGGCATGAAGGGCATCTACTAGTTTAACCAAAGAGATGCTTGCCAAGTCCCTTGGATCTTCAAGTGAAGAAATCTTGGATTCAAACTTCTCTGGCAGATTGATTAACACATTTTCCACAGCTCTCTTATCTGGCAAATCATCTCCAAGCAATTTTGATTTGGTTTACCACTTTCATTAACATGTTAGCAAAGTCTTTTACCACCTCAGTTTCCTTCATTTTCAAGGTCTCAAAATCCCTTCTCAAGTTGAGCACTTGCATCTATCTAGTTCTTTCACTTCCTTGGAATCCCTTCTTTTGCCGTTTCACAAGTCATTATCCTTGTGAAAATGGCATCTGAAATAGCAAACTAAATGCAGGAGAGAGCCTTGAACTTCTTGGAAACATCTTCACTGTGTTGTTTGATTTGAACAACCATGGGGTTAGCTCTCAATGGTGGAGGTTCAATGTCTGTCTCGATTATCTCCTAAAGGTCATAAGCTTTGATATAGGCATTCATCTTTACAACCCAAAAATTGTAATTTTCTCCATTGAAGGCTGAAGGTAGAGGTGCTAAAAAAAAAAACCACTGGAATCCATCACTCTCACTCACACATTTGGCTAGTGAAGGTTCCATACTAGTTTTCTCTCAGGATTGCTCAGAATGAAAGAAAAAACAAAGAGCTGAACTTTCCGAATTTGCAAAGAGCTTACTGGGTTTTACAAAACTGAACTTACCGGATTTGCAAAGAGCTTACCGGGTTTTACACAACTTACTGGATTTTCACACACTTACCGATTTTTTAAGTTACCGGATTTGTACAATGCTTTGGCATCTGAAATAGCAAACTAAATGTAGGAGAGAGCCTTGAACTTCTTGGAAACATCTTCACTGTGTTGTTTGATTTGAACAATCATGGGGTTAGCTCTCAATGGTGGAGGTTCAATGTCTGTCTCGATTATCTCCTAAAGGTCCATACTAGTTTTCTCTCAGGATTGCTCAGAATGAAAGAAAAAACAAGGAGCTGAACTTTCCGAATTTGCAAAGAGCTTACTGGGTTTTACAAAACTGAACTTACCGGATTTGCAAAGAGCTTACCGGGTTTTACACAACTTACTGGATTTTCACACACTTACCGATTTTTGAAGTTACCGGATTTGTACAATGCTTACCGATTTGCACACAACTTACCAGTTTTGATCTCACTTACCAAATTGTGTAGAAACACTCTATTTTTAGGTTTTCTGCCCTTTTTCGTTTCTTCAAAGATCATTAAAGCTCTGATACCACTGATGGACTTTAGAAGACAAAGAGGAGGGAAAATAATTAATTCATTCTCAAAAATATGGAGATACAAGGCTAAATATATATAGCCATACTTGGATATATTTTCAAAGATACTTTTAACAACTATCCTACCAACTACAACTAAACCATGCTTGTCAATACACTAACTTGTTATAGGTGTAAACTAGCCTAACAATTCATCATTACATGTGTTAGACATTAATCAAAAAATTTTGTTGAGTGACAACAAAAATGTCACATGCGGTTCATCAGTACTACTACAAATACCAAAAGTAGGTGAGAAAGCTAATTTGGTGTGTTGAGCCAGATTTATAAAAAACAAAAACATTGAAAACCTTAATAGCATTGCACAAATAATCAATTGTATGGGTCAAATATTGAATTTGTTCAACAAAAGCTAATCGACATTTCATTGTGTTATTAAAGTCTAGTTTTATGTGTCATTTCAAATTTGTATAGAATAGTAATAAACACAAAAGGGTTGGCTAGATTATACAGACCCATCTTAGTAAGGCCTTCAGCATTTGTAAGAAAAGGTTGAGACCATTCATATTTCATAAGCCCAAGTTATATGGGCTCCTAAAGTTCTAGATAATCAATCTTGGTAAAGTACGAAGTTCGACCAAAACTACACCTAGAGGGGGTGAATAGGTGTAAATGTAAAATTAATAAATTATAATTAATCAGCAACAAGTCGTTGATTGATTATCTCTAGATGATTATACAATCAGTTCAACTATCCCATGTTTGAATACCGTAAAATATAAAAACAGTAAATAAAGCAATAAATAACACACAGTGTGATCACGGAGAAAACCCAATAGGGTTTAACTCCAGACACTTTGCCAATCAACAATCCATTATAAACGATTTATAACTTACAATCTACCAGACTAGACGATGACACGTATTATCTGATATCTTGAATGCAATTCCAACAGCTCTCCTAGATTGCGCTCCTGCAGCAACTCTCAGCTTTGCTAAATCATCTATCTTCTGTAGATTCACGAAGAACACCACGTTCTTCAATGACTGGAACTCCAGTCACCTTCCTTTGATCTTCAGAAACTCTGACAAATATGAAGGAAGCAGTAGTTTGGTATTTGAATTATGAAATTGATGTTTTTCTCACTGCTAAGAATAGATCATTATGTGAATAACGAAGGTTAAAAGTAATTGATGAAGAGAATATGAAAAGCTAAGTGTTTGTTCAATGATCAACCTTCAAAAAATCGTTTCGTAGCATTTGGTATTTATAGGTTAGGTTAAGGAATGAATGGGCCGAACAAAAAACCTTTTCAAAATGAAATAAAAAATTCCTAGATAGCAATGTCGCTCGAGCGAGGGATGAGCGATAGTCGAGCGACGGGTTGTCACTCGAGCGAAGGCGAGGCGGGACGCAGGCGATGCAGTTTCTGTTTCTGACGCTTGAGTCAAACCTTGGCCATAAGCTAGCGATATTCCAGTGCCCTTTTTCCTTCTTTTCCATTCTCAAACCATAGACCTAATATAACACAACTTTCTACTATTTGTACATTATTCCTTGACTATTACAACATATTAATTTAAGTCCCTTTTGTTCACAAACTTACCATTTACATTAAATACCTAACAAGCTTCCTATTTGGCTTTCTGTAACAAAACTATAATATAAAGTCAAGGCAATAGTAAAAAAATGCAAACTCAAAAATTGACACAACCAAAAACTATCTTGATCGAACTCTGCTTTTCATAAATCAAAACCTATTTTCTGAAATAGACAACTCAAGTATACAGTGTAAAATGTATATGAAACAGTTAAGTGTAAAAACAATTCAAACAATTAAATCGAGCAGTTCACAGTTTAAATTTGATGTAAACAATTAATGCATCCTTTCAGTTTCATATCATAACCTAAATTAAGACATAATAGCAATACAACCCAACATACCAGAACAAAACATTGATACTACAAAACATCAAAACTTAATTAGCAATTCTGAATTTATCATTTCTTCAAAAAATGTGTAGATACATCAAGTCAAGTAGATAAAATCATATACATCCTAAAAAAAATACTACTCCATCAAAAACCAACTAACTACTCCCTCTATTTGTCACAAAATGACAAGGGGCAACCTACCAACTAAACAACATCATCAGTATCCCTTCCCTCATCCGATGCTGCACTGTCATCCTCATGGCGACAAATCTATCGAACTCTCGTTGAATACACCCAACAACACCCCAAAGCGTAGTAAACTCGATAGTGTGTCGATCAACTGTACCTCGCAACTGCGTAAGCTTTTCCATCATCTGAGCATTCTACTTGATAACAGAGGGAATATCAGAAGATGGAGGAACAAACCCCACGGGAGGAGAAGCAGATGTAAAAGAAGATGGAATAACAGTGGATGGAGGAGCAGAAGAATAATGAGAAAAATCAGATGGATCTACATAAAGAAGGTCACCAATAGGATCAGCTGGTACAGTGAGATCAACTGGCTCACCTAGCTCAGATAAAGCATGAGACCAACTTTGGGAAATAATAATGCGGCCAATCGGCCGAGAAACCCTCCGAAGAACCCTCTCCAAAAAACTAACTCCTAACGTTGTCACTAACCGAAAAATCAAACAAGCATACGACAGCCCCACCCTCGTCCCTGTGACTCTAAAAGTCTGAAGAATCTACTGGCAAATAAAGGTGGGAAGATCAATAGAATCTCTATGCAGCAAGGCCTACAAAAATCGAGTTATCTCCATAGGCAATGAAGAAGTTTGCGACACGGGCCACAGATTTGTGTACACAATGCACAATAGAATTTGGAGATCAGTAGGAAGAGATCTAGTACACATTGCACCTGGACCACCATCCAACGGTGTATTAAACACCGTAGAACGGACAAGAGAGTCCACTAGATCCTAGGGAATAAAGGATGAACGGTCCTAGGGATATGCACTAGACTCGATAAGACATCAAGTGTAATCCTAACTATCCTACCTTGAAGAAAAACCCTAAAAGTCGAACCACTAACATCATGAATGTTAGCATAAAACTCCTGAACGAGAAGGCTAGAAGGAGGTGTCAACTCAACCAGTAAAGGCTCCCAACCCCGGAAAGTAAAAATAGCAGTGAGGTCCGGTGACAAGTTAGACAAAATGACCTCATACTCAAATAAAACAGGTCTCAAGGAAAATTGGGACCCAAAAGTGTCCTATGCAGTCGCTGAGAAAACCTAGACCTATTGTAGGAAATGGAGGTACCAGGTGTCAGAGTAGTAGTACGAGGTCTCTTAGGTGGCATCTGAAACAGATAAAACCAATGGATCAATACCATGATTGAATACATGAAATGCATGAATGCACGTAAACCGAGGCAAATAGGACATATGTAACATATCCTTGGATGAATGCACAAGAAAAATGATGTGATGCCTATGTGGAGATGATGTGAGGCTAGAATGTCATGACATCTGACGTGATATCCTGACTGTGAGACACAATGACATGACGTGTGCCGTGATGACAAGCCGTAATAACGTGACAGCACCTCGCGGTGTCAACATCAAATGCAGACTAAGCAACTTCAGCCGAACAAACTCACCATCCTAATGTGATCGAGTGTGTGAGGTAGACTAAACCCGAAGGACACTAAGCTCAAACAACATCGAAACAATGTAACTACCACATGACATGAGTATGTACAATACAACGAAAACCACTCCAACCTCAACACTTCAACCAACACAACGACAAACCACAAACTAACCAGCCTCCAACAACAAACAAAGTATCAAAGACCAAATACCCAAAAAAGAGTATAATATTCATCAAGAAATACACTTCAAACCACCAAACCATCCTCAAAATCAAGGAAAAAATATGCCCAAAATCCAATCAACACTCAATCCAACTTCAAAGATAAACCAAGCCCAAAACTCACCCCAAAAGTTGCCAAAGCATCAACCACATTCTCACCCAACATAACCATAAATCACTTACAAATTCTAATGCAACTCTCATCAACAAACCGAGTAAAAATGAACAAATAAAGTGAAGAACATCAATTAACCCAAAAAATCGTGCCAAAATAGTCCAAAAATCGAATGTTCGATGCAAAATGATGCAATAAGTGATGACATTGTAAGAGAATGCATAAACCGTGTAGTTCAAATGCCAAAAATGAAGCACGAATGGGCAAGAATCGAGAAATCCCAAAAGAATTGAAAAAAAGAAAAGAAAAGGGTTTAAGAGATTTACCTTTGAAAATTCGTTGATTCAATAAAATTGCACCTCAGTACAGTGATTTGAGATGTTTAAAGTGTTGGGAAGACAAAAATTTGATTTTTAGAAAAAGTGGGGAAAAATGCGTAAAATCATGAAAAATAACATTAAAATTCAAAAATATGGCATGTCGCTCTAGCGAGAAGCGATCGAGGAAGCTTCTGTTTCTATCGCTCGGGCATCTCCTAGCGAAAAGCTAACGAAAACTTATTGACAGAAATAACACTGAATTTTTGAAAATAAAGAAAAATAGCACCCTTTTTTTAAATTTAGTCTCCGACATACAGATGAACTCAAAGATGCACGTGCTCACAAGTAATGCATTATCAAGCAAAAAAATTTCCCACGTACTCAATTAAGTTTAAAATGGAGTAAAGTGTATAAATGACTCACATGTGTTTAAGTGTCACTATTTTCTTTTGATCATGATTCCAAACCTTAAATTTGTGATAAAGAACATGCGAACATGACAATCAAATAAGTATATTCTCTTACTAATGAAAGTCAAACACATAAGATGATGAGGACCTTAAAGTGAGATTGATTCCACAGATATTTTCATTTTCTCTCCCCCCTCCCCCCCGAATATGAGCATATAATTTTTGTCATTTTTTTCGCAAATATTGCATCTTATGTGCATACTCTTGTCCATTAAGCGACTAAGTGACCCGTGTAACGAGCTTTAGGCCGGTTAACCCAAGTCAGTTGATCATAGACACCAAGTTATGAGAAACCCCTCTTCCTTAATTACTCGAGTCAAATAGGCTTCGAACACGAGTATAAGATTAACCAAGTAATATTTTATTTTTTTTATTTTTTTTAAATGGGACAATATATGAGCTTATGTCATCGATATGAAGGTCAATTCACGTTCAAGGTCACCTTATCAACAAATGTCAGCCATCCCAAATCTCACATATATGGTCCAGACTCATTCACGAGATCACAGTGTGTGCAGTGCAAATGGTACATGAAGAAATATAAACTCAATACTCATTGTAAACCAAAACAAATAATGGAAAGAAAATTGTAGATAAGATGAATGCACGCTCAGCCCCACATGCAACATTTAAGAGCACCATGATATGTATAGTAGCATAAAAACATAATTTAAACACATTTTTTTTAATAAAATAACTACACACACCAAGCTCAAAACAAAACATAAATATGTGATAAGCATGCAAGAATTAATGAACACAATGAGCTGCACACGCATGCACCTAAGTATCTGATCAATGAGATACATTAAGTGATCCTAATTAACTTAGTCATCATCTCAATTAAATAGCTAACCTGATTAGCGAGAAAGTCAACATTGCTAGAGAAATTCTGACTTTTACTCATAGTCACAAGTTTATGACACCTAGGTCTTGTGTGTCCCAGCGCGCCACAATGGTAACAAGTGGTAGTAAACCTAGGTTCAAACATGCTCAGAGGTTGTTGACGATAAATAGGATGATTGACCCTACGTTGTCTAGTAGGTCTTAATCCTAAGACATTCGTGCCCTTAGGTTCAGGATTAACAGTATTCCGAGCATTGTTAGTGGTTGGGACGAACGTGGTCTTGGATGTACTAGCAGTAATACCACCATTTTGAACGTAACCTAGCCCATGCTTATTTTCAGCAGGCTTGTTCATCCCTAACAGATTGTCGAGTTTCTGCATACCACTCATGAACGAGTGAAGTTGAGTATTAGATTTTTCAAGATCACTTGTTAAGGATTTAACTTTGGCTTCTAAGTCCTCATTAACAAGTTTCAACTCATTCAGATTTTTGGTAGAGTCCTGAAAATCACCTATGAGTTTCTCTCTCTCTCTTTCAAGTTCATTTACCTTTTTTAAAATAGATTTATTGACCTTTTTTATTTTAAGACTCTCCTCAAATAGTTCACGGTAAGATTCATGAATATCAGTCTCATCCTCAGACTCTCCCTCAGCCTTATCACTATGTTCTTCAATCTCAAGTTTTTCACTTTCTTTATCAAATTCTATTGTAGCTATATATGTGAAGGCCATGAAATTTTGTTAATCTTCACCACCAGAGGTATCACTCTAAGCACTCGAATCTGATTCATCATCACTCAAGGTCATTATTAATGCCTTAAGCCTTCCGTTATTCAAGTTCTTCTTTAAATTAGGGCATTCATTCCTGTAGTGACCAAAACCCTGACATTAATGACATCTCACATATTTGGTATTCTTATTAGCAGTCCTAGAGTTATTCTTTTCACACTTATCTTTCACGAATTTACTAGGAACTTCATTTTTCTGTTCATAAGGGTTTCTCCTATTCATCATCACTTTCTGAAATTTTTTAACGAAATAAGTTATTTCGTCGTCCATAAGCATCTCAACATCAATAGACTCTCTCTCTCTTCTTCTCTAACATTGTTCATGGCTATGGGTTTAACCTTTTTAGGTTGAAAAAAGGTGAGTTCATAGATTTGAAGGGATCCTACGAGTTCTTCTATCTTAACTGCATTTAAGTCCTTACTTTGTTCAATAGAAGTGATTTTAGGTCTAAACCTCTTGGGTAGTGATCTAAGGACTTTTCTAACGATCTTGGACTCGGGAATCTTTTCACCTAGGTTAAAAATCGAATTAACTATGTCGTTCAGATTTGCATAGAATTCATCTAACAATTTATCGTCCTTCATTCTAATTTCTTTAGACCTAGAGGTTAACATCTGCAATTGAGAATTTTTAACAGTTTTAGTTCCATCGTGTGTGGTTTCTAAAATGTCCCAAACTTCTTTAGAGTCTCACACATCGAAACTTTCTTAAACTCTTCAGCAAACACGGCCATGAACAGGGCATGAATGCCCTCACTGTTCTAGTTACACTCAGCTAGATCATCTTTAGTCCAAAGTGAGATATCAGTTGGTGTAACTACACCAAAAACAGTAGTTGAAGGTGGAGTTCACCCAATTTGAACGGTAATCTAAATACCATCCAAAGCTTTAAGGAAGGCTCTCGTTCGAACTTTCCAATAAGCATAGTTGCTTCCATCTCCAACAGCAGCCAACCCAGAATCTGATAAGCAACACTTTGTCATACCATCTATAGAATTACCATATAGATTAAGGAGAACGGCTCCACCCTGAATCCTGAGCTGAGAGATACACTCAATCAATGATTCCAGAAAGAGTGGAAATATCAAGCCAATAAGAATGGAAATTAATGCTTTTTTTGAATAAATACAAACGACTACCAAGATGTAGTGAGAGTCAGGCACACCATAAATTGAAGATTTTAAAATTCGTAAATACGCGAGTAACACAACTAACTTTTAGAGCATTCTTTGTCACCAAATCCAATCCACAAAAATTTACGTTGTATCATCATAACTCTTTATCTTTTGTTGATTGAATTAATAATCAATTCCCAATGCCGTATCGTTAAATCCAAACTGGTCAACTTTTACAGAGACGTTTTCACTGGTATAACTAAAATCTTATCAATTTGCGGTGATTGGTAAATATACATTATGGGCATTCACAATGCTCAACAAGCAGTCAGACCATTGCATCAGTCCTACTAGACAATAGTTGGCAGCCTCAGACAACTATATTACTTTTATTGCTATTTATTTAATTAAATTCTATGGTTATGAATTTCTTTCTTTTTCATGTTAAATAATATTCATGTCCAAATATGCTTTTACTACTATAAGCGGATATTTATTAGGGCCAACTTGGGACTTCAAAGGGAAAGAAAAAGCACAATAATGACTTGAAAGGATGTCTTTATGAATATGTTGGAAAAAAGTTGTCGCTTTACACCACTTGTGCATTCATTTCTTGATAAACCGAAAACGGGTTTTTTGTCCGTGTTCAAAATGTAATAATTTCAGTCGAAAAAAGACAAAAATATATCGTTACTTTGATTCTGTCATTGTTTTCTAGAACATTTTGGGAAATGGGAACAAGTGCATCTTTTTTTATTTTCTACTGTGTTAGTGAATATGTCAAAGAACATGATAAAGGTTCCAAGAATGCTCTTGAACCGCTCATTAACTTACAATAATCATCAAGTCCTAATGCCCTATAGGTCATTGATAACATTGATATGAAATTATATGATTATGACTAATCCTAACAGGAACTGCCTTACGAGCAAAATAATGTTTAAAATCAGCCAGCAAATTTAGTACCTTTCCGAATAATATCAACAATCATGAGAGAATAAAGGCCCTAATCAAATTCATAACATACAACGAATCATACCGCACATTCAAACAAATAAAACAGAAATGAAATGAATCCTTACCATTTTTAGGGCAAGGGACGTAAAGGGAGATTCATCAATGAAAACATCACGGACGTTGACAAATCTGTCGATTAGAAGCTCGACAAGGGCATCGGTGCTGGTTGAGAAGCCGATGTGGATGGTCTCGCAGCTTAACCTCGCTAGGTGTAGCCACCGTTTGCACACCAAAGAAGCGGCTTCTCGGTTCTCGTTCGACTCCAGAGACCGGAAAATTTCCACCATTATCTCATCTGGCAGCATAACATTGATCAGATCAAATCCCCTCATTTTCACACCAATTTACTTTAATTTTATGTAGAACTATAAGGGAGAGAGGAGGAAACTACGTTCTCTCTCACAGAACGTTCTCTGTCGGTGTGAGTTTAGAGTCTGAAAGAGAAAATAGAAGTTGAAATTATTTTATAGGCAAAGCATTTTTCTTTCTTTCTTTCTTCATGTCTAACTCAGCTTAAAATTATCTTATGAATAATAACTTGGACAAATTTATTTAAAATATTAGGATAGTGTTTTGCAATAAACAATAGATTAAAAATGTTGGATGTGTTTTCAATTATTTTTAGTTGCATAGTTTATAAAGAAGACTGAAAATACTGAATTAGCGAGGTAAGTAAAGTGATGGCAATCAATGCAAAAAATCGAATATCGATATATCTAATGTAGACAATCGTATAGTGGAAGCGGTCACTCAACTACTTAAGCCAAATCTCGAGTTGGTGAATTACATCTTTCATTCCTTCCTTTCTATTTAGGATCCTACATCTCCCACTTGCTTATGTAGATCTCAAATAAGAAAAAAAGGCATTTGTCAGCATAGGAAGGCCAATCGAGCTAAGCTTTTAACTTTTTTCAACCTGATCAAACTCTTTGATGTATAAAATATTTAAAAATTGTAAATAATGAGGTTGTATTTGGAAGGGAGGTAGGTTGAACATTGTCATGTTTACCAACTTTCTCTTTTTAGGTTGAAATTTAAACCTTTTTAAGTCACATTTCTCAAGCTTTTATCACCAAATTTTAGATTCTAGTTGACAATGTATATCACTTCGAAAATTATCTACACTGAACCAACGAAACATAGTCAAATTTAAGTTAATTTCAACAACCAGTCTCTTTGACAAGAATTTTTGAAATATTAATTAAATTGCGTGCATTGTATGTAATATCACGAGTATTCATTTTCTCCATCAATTCTCTTTTTGTTAAGAGTAATGTGAGTAATGGCACGTGAGTATTCCTTTTCTCCTTCATTTTTCTCTCTTTTTTATGCCTTTTTGAGATATGTTTTGTTTCTTTCATCAAAGTTCGTTATAGGAATGAATTGTTAAACTACAGGAAATGCTCCTACCAATTTCATAAATTAATCCATCATATGTTTGATGAGATCGCATCGTGTAATAACATACTGATAAGTAGTATAGTATCCGAGTAATAAACAATATAATACAACTTAACGTAGCCTTGTTTAACAACCATTAAATGAAATAATAATAATAATAATAATAATAATAATAATAATAATAATGTTTTGAATTGTGATTTTTAGGAGAATGTGTGATTTAAAAGTAGGAAAAAATTTTAAATTTCCATGTAAAATATTTAATTGTATAAATGTATAGTTGAAAATGAGTATATGGAAAAAAATATTTGAAAATATTGGTTGTCAAACATAGGCTTAATTTTTGTCCCTCAAATTAAAATAGTATTATCTATCTGTGTCACTAGCGTTGATATACCCAAATATCTGATCATTCAACTATATTCGAGGAAGTTAACTTTTCATTGTAACACTATTTAATACCACTAATTGTATAAAATTAGTTTATGTGGCACTAAGTGTCATTAAATGAAATTTTTAATTAAATAAATCACATAACTTTACATTTTATTAAACATGTTACTTAATGTTATATAGACTGATGCTAAATTGAATACATTGGTTGTCAACTAGTCATATCTTTTTAGTAGGGGGTACCCATAGAATTTGCTAACTCATTCCTTTATTAAAAAGAAAAAAGGCATATGTACAGAACTTTTTTTGCCAGAAAGCTATCAGATACTCACATGGGGTGGGTCCCCATGTGAGTAAAATATTGCAAAAAAAAATGCGGGCCCCATGTATGTGTGTATCTGACAGTGTTCTGGCAAATTTTTTTCTGTAAGTCTAGCATTGTTCTATTAAAAATTTGAGATTTGAGAGATTTGAAAATCCTTTTTTTTTTTTTAGTAAAATCAATTTTCTAATTTGATTCTATATATAAGTAGCTGATTCACTTATGCATATCTATGGAGGTGCCAAGTGTCCAATTTATTTTAGGGAAATTGTCAATGCCAATTACTATACTCAGCAGCCGCAATTAATTTTGAAGAAATTATCCATTTGGTTCATTCATTGTTTTCTTATTTTATTTCAGTCCTTCAATTTTCCTCTCTTTAACTCATATCCCGTATTCAAATAAGTATAGAATTCTTTTTTCTCAACTAAGTACCTACGTTTTTATTCTTCATTTTTATGGGGAAAATAATTTTAAATCTTGCAAAATTACACATCAATTCGATAAACAACTGAATTTAATAATTAGAGAAACTTTTTGGTAAAATTGGCAGCAAAATCCCTCAAATTTCATATCATTTTATTTAAGCTCTCTTTGTTTCTTATTTCTTGAAATTAATCTCTCATATATATTAATCTCACAATTTAATAATAACTTTCTCTTCTTTTAATAATTTAGGATCCTGAAATTTGGTTGTTAAACAATAACTCTTCAATAAATTTCATATAGTAGATTTTACGAGGTTCAATATTCAAGCAAGATGATGATTGTCCGAACAAATAATCCTTATATATTAATAAATTAAACGAGTCAAAATAAGCAACATTGACAAACTATTGACTTTGACTGTGAAATGCTCCAAATAAGTTACTCCAAATGAGCTAATTCAATTTGAAGCAAGATATTTGAAGACGATAAAAAATGCAATCAAATATATGTTGACTCGTTACAAGAATATTGAATAGTTGATAATGAAGACTTGTCGTGAATCACGCATGAATGCTGAAAAATGATTCTTATCAATAAATTCATTGATTCCAAAGAATACTGAATAATTGATGAAAATTGAGAGAAAGTGCAATATAAATTTTATTCGTAATTAACCAACTTCTTGAAGAAACATTAATTCTAGTTTAAGGCCTATTAAGATTTCTGCTACACTGTTTGTTAGAAATATAAACTTGATTATAATTAAATTGGTTCGAGTAATAGGATTTGCAACATTCATGTATTATTGACATACATGTATTCTAATTAATGAATATAGGTATAATGGATTCATGTATTTGATATATTCATGAATTATTTTAGGAGGAAGAATGTAATAATGGTGGATTTGCAAGTTTATATGATCGTTGACAAGTAATAGATTCATTGAGTTGAGAGTATCGTCCCACAGGAAATAAATTTCAATTCAAGTGTACTAGTTTTTCATGAAATTCGAACTATGTAAACAAAAGAATTTGATTTTTATAATTATTATAAATTAATCTAAGAAAACGGGGTTTGTATCAAATTATAGATGAATTGTTATCTATTTCAATTCCTAATTATGTGATTTAGTCATATTCATGTGTTCTTGACAATCGATAAAGTTAATGTATTTAACTTTCTTTTTCAAGACAAATTAATTTTATTCTAGTCGCGACTTGAATTTATTCCTAACCTGAATTCGAATAATTAGAATGCATTAAATTTTAGATTATCTATATGATTGCATACGTGATAAATATTATTTTTAACATCTATTGCACGCATGGTAATTTTGTCATATTCTAAATTTATTGTGAATCTCTCAACACTACAACAAGTAACTAATTATTTAATTAGTTATCAAATAATTAAATAATGTAATAGGATGCAAAATAATCAATAACCGCAAGAATCACTAAATTGCTAGTCTTGAATCAAAATAAATAAACAATAAGGTTCATATTCATTCGATACAAAAACGAATCTAGCCTAGTATTCCTTTAAATAGATTACAAAAAGAATAATTGAAAATTATTACCCTGATCATGAAAGAAAGCAAAATATGTTGAGCTTCAAATCCGTGGTTGAAATCTACAATTTATTTCAATTCCTTGCTAGGGTTTGATTTTCTCTCCCCAAAGTGGTGAATTGAAACCTTGTTCTTGATGAATTTTGTAATATTATTGTGTATGAAAATGCAAGAGAGAGTTTTTCTATGCGTAGCCTTTGTTTTGTATTTATAAAAGCCAGAATACAGGCCAAAATCGCGTCCAATTTGGGATTCAAAAGAGTTTAAATTGCGTAAGAAAGCTGTTGATTCATCTGCAAAAATAGCCCACGTGCGCCATTGAGCCAAATGATTCTCGGGTCATGAAAATTAATGTATTACGCGAGCAAGTTCTCGTTGTTTAATCTCTACTCAGCCTTTCAATATTTTGGTCATAACTTTCTCTTCCAATATCCAATTGGGGTAATTCAAAGTGTGAAAATAGCATGTGCATGTAGGCATAACCACTGTCGTGCGTCGTTGAGCCAAATGGCTCTTGGGTCATGAAAATTAATGTATTGCGCATGCAAAAATGGCTTAGATTCACGTCATTTCATCTATTCATAGTTTTTAGTATTTTGGTCATAATTTTCTCTTCTAATATCCAATTAATGTGATTCAAAATGCATTGGAAATCTAACTCAAAGAGCTACAATTATTAAAATTACAAAATTCCAATTCAAACGTTTTATATCCGAAAAATGGGTCTCAATTTGATACTTAATCTAGAGCAAAATTTTCTCGACTGAAAATTGATTTGTGAAAATATTTTAACTATATTACACTCATTTGACCTCCAATTGTATCAAATTGATTATATATGATCTTTAATTACCGTTTTATGGTCCGAATCAACTATTGGATGTTTTCACTTTGGTCCTCAAACTTTGGATTTCTTTCTTTTTGCCCTTTTTTGTTTCTTTTTTCCAATTCCACCAATTTGCCTTGAGTTTTACCTAACGAACAAAATTAACATCTAATTAAGTCATAAGTCATCAAAATTTATTATAATTAATCTCAAGAGACAAATCTATTTTCATAGAGCTTGAAGAGTTAAATGGCCATATAACTTTTGGAGATGCATCAAATGTTGAAGTCAAGGGAAAAGGTAAAATTCTTATTCAAATGAAGAATAGAGAACACCAATATATTTCTAATGTCTATTATATCCCTTTTATGAAAATTAATATTGAGTTTTGGCCAACTTTTGGAGAAATGACATGACATCTGAATAAGAAATCAAGATATGACAATTCAAGAACAAAATGGGAACTTGATAGCTAGAGTTCCAATGACAAAGAATCGAATGTTCTTGTTAAACTTCCAAAGTGGAGAAGTTAAGTGCTTGAAGGCATGTATCAAAGATTCAACATGGCTATGGCATTTGAGACTTAGGCATCTAAATGTTGACGGTTTGAATCTCTTGGCAAAGAAGGACATGGTGAAGGGACTGCCACATATTTTGTCATCCAAATCAACTTTGTGAATGATATATTTATGGAAAGCAATCCCGAAAGGCTTTTCTAAAAGAAACAAGTTACCGAGCAACAAAGTCTCTTACAATTGGTGCATACGGATCTTTGTGGCGCAATCAAACCATCATTATTTAGTAAAAATAATTATTTCATTCTATTTATTGATGATTTTTCTTGCAAAACATGGGTTTATTTTCTTAGAGAAAATTCTGATTCATTTGAGACTTTTAAGAACTTCAAAGTGATGGTGGAAAATCAAAGTGACTACAAGATCAAAACTTTATGCTAGGATCGTGGTGGTGAATATTGCATACATCATTGTTTGACTGTTCCTATGTCACCTCAACAAAATGGCATAGCAAAGAGGAAAAATAGGATGGTCATAGAAATGTATAGAAGTATGTTGGAAACCAAGCAATAGCCGAAAGAATTTTGGGTTGAAGCTGTGTATTTGCTTAATCAATGCCCAACCAAAAGTATACAAAATATAACTCCACAAGAAGTTTGGAGTAAATTCAAGCCAAGTATATTGGACATACGTGCTTTTGGGGTCATTGCTTATTCTCATGTTCCAAAAGGAAAAAGGAGCAAATTTGTTGACAAGAGTAAGATATACATCTTTATTGACTATGATTCAGATCGAATAGCTATAAACTCTACAACTCGAAGAATTTAAAGGTGATCATTAGTAGAGATGTCGAATTTGATGAAGGAGTTTGGGATAGGCAAAATCAGCAAGAAGAAAATTATAATTTCTTTCATTTTGAAGAAATTGAAGAACAAGCTAGAGTGGTTTTGCCTCAACTAACACCACAATCAAATCCACCACCAAGACATGGTCAAGATACACCTTCACTTTCAACATCCTCAAGTGAATGGCCACAATGATATAGGAGTCCTCGTGAGATTTATGATGACACCAAGGAGTTAACATCTTGAAGAATTAACTCTTTGTGTCTCTTTGTCGATCATGCAATTGTAGGTTCTGATGATGCCATTCAAGATGATAAATGGAAGAAAACCATAGATGAAGAAATCAATGCTGTCAAAAAGAATGATACTTGAGAATTAACATCACTTTCTGATAGTCATAAACCTATTGGAGGTAAGTGGATTTTCAAAGAAAAAGAATATAAGGGGCAAAGTTGAGCTATACAAGCCAATATTAGTAGCTAAAGGCTATAGTTAAAAACATGGAGTGGATTATGATGAAGTATTTGCACCTATGGCTCATTTTAAAACAATTAGATTGATTATCGCCATGGCAGCACAAAATCGATGAAAGATACACCAAATGGATGTAAAATCAGCCTTTTTGAATGGTTTTCTACAAGAGGATGTATACACATTACAACCTCCCAGTTATGTTGTGAAAGAGCACGAAGACAAAGTGTTGAGATTGAATAGAGCTTTGTATGGTTAACAAGCACCAAGAGAATGGAATTCAAGACTAGACAAATTTCTTCAAGAGAACGGATTTATCAAATGTCCTTATGAACATGCCTTCTATAGGAAATTGAACTCTAATGGTGATATCTTAAAGTGAACAAGCCAGTTAGCACCCATGTTGATTGTGGAATAAAATTGTCGAGATTTGATAATCGTAAGAAAGTTGATTTGACTCTTTAAAAGAACTTTGTTGGAAGTTTAAGGTACTTGATATGTACAAGACTTGATATTTAATTTGGGACTCGTCTTGTTAGTCGGTACATGGAGAATCCAACCATGACACATTTGAAAGATGTAAAGAGAATTTTATAATACATCAAAGGTACCATTTGCTATGGTTTATTTTATTCATATTTCTATCATTTCAAACTTGTTGGATATAGCGATAATGATTGGGCCGAAGATATAGATGATAGAAAAAGTACAAGTGCTCATGTGTTTTTTTATGGGAGATACAACTTTTACCTGGTCTTCCAAGAAGCAATCTATTGTTACACTCTCAATTTGTGAAGCAGAGTATGTTGCGGTTGCATCTTTCGTTTGTCAAGTAATTTGGCTTTGGAATTTGTTGAAGGATGTTCACTTACAACAAGGTGATCTAATTGAGATTTTTGTTGATAACATGTCAGCATTATCATTGGCTAAAAATCCCTTTTTCATGATCGAAGCAAGTATATCGACATAAAGTATCATTTTGTTCGAGATTGTGTTGATAAATAATATCGGGAGTTAGAGTTTATGAAGTCTCAAGATCAGATTGCTGAGATTTTCAACAAACCATTGTAGATCAATGCTTTTGTGAAGTTTCGAAGTTTGCTCGGATTTACCATAAATCAAGTTTAAGGGGGTGTTAGAAATATAAACTTTATTATAATTAAATTGGTTCTTGTAATGTGATTTGCAAGATTCATGCATTGTTTCGATATATTTATTCTAATTAATGAATACACGTATAATGGATTCATGTACTGGTTGATTCATGTATTTGATATATTCATGAATAATTTTAGGATGAAGAATGTAATAATAGTGGATACATGTACTAGCAGGGGCGGACCCAATGAAGGCTCAGTGCAGGCAGATGCCTGCACTGAACTTGGGCCACCCCATTTAAGAATATTAGCCAGCAGCCCACTTCCCATATTTTATTTTGAGTGAATAAATCTGAAATATGAACAGACGACAAAGAAAAAAATAGCAATATCAGAGAGAAGAGTACCACAGTTGTTTGCCTTTAATGCCCATTTCTTTACTAAGAAATTGACTCCGTCCACTCCCCACGTTTTATTGCACAAAACCGTATTTTATACTTCAAATATATATACGCATTGTAAATACATACACGCACAAGTAAATACTGGGTAAGTGATGAAGAACTAGAAGAATCTAGATTTTGTGGGAAAGTCCCTTTTGGTTTTTGTTTCCTCGGTGGAATGTTAATGGCTAAACAAATATGCCTCTTCACCAAGGTTAGCCATATTTCTTGCTTCTATTTATTTTCCTTTGAAAGATTCATCCTTTGTTTTTATTTTTCAGTATATTTTGAAACTCTAGTTTACAAAAATCTTTGTGTGTCTTTAATGGGTTGGGTTGAGTTCTCAAGAGAAGTGACTATAAATTTCCTTTTTTCATGTCTTGATTTGGGTCTGAATCGTCTGATATTGATATTGGAGTAAACTGTAGAGAACCTGACTAGTGACATTTGGTTTCTTTGTTGTTAAATACAGTGGATTTTACCTTGCATTGATTTTCAAAATGTAATATTTAGAAGTAATGCAATGGATAATGGTTTTGCAACTCAACATAGCACTTTGTGTTATAACGTTGTTGTTGTATTTTTACCTTTACTAATATCGCCTGCACTGAAAATATTTCTTGGGTCCGTGCCTGTGTACTAGATTAGGTACATGTTTTGTAAAGCCTACAAAAGGCTTGTGATTCTAGTATTTTAAAGTAAATGAATTCAAGAAATAAAAAATTAATTACTCTCTTGAGTTTATCGTCTCCTATCTTAAAGTTTTTCCATATCCAAGTTTCAACACTGTCTACCTCCAGTGTAATTTCCACATGAGAAAAAAATCAATTGAATCTATGTGGTTTGATTCTGCCTCCATTTCACGTACAGAAAAATCATTTTTAAAGGTATTAACATTCATCTCAAGTCTTTTGGTTATCTCACGTCACTACAACAAAAAAAGTCATTCGTAACATTAAAAAAGCAACATTTATTAATATTTATTAATAAATGTTGCTAAAAGGATTTTTTGGCAACATTTTAGTAAGTGAATGTTGTTATTAATTAGTATAAATGAGTTTTGACAACGTTTTTAGAAAAATGTTCCAATAGACCCTGTTTCGCAATGTTTGTTGAGTGCTGCAGAAGATTTTATTTTTCAAAAGTCTCACTTTTTGCAACGTTTGCCAAACGTTGTGAAAAATAAAACTTTTAGCAACGTTTGCCAACGTTTGCCAAAACGTTGCGAAAAGTCTCAATAATTTAACTTTTTCACGTTGCGAAAAGTCTCAATAATTTAACTTTTTGCAACGTGCGAAAACTTTTTTTTTTTTTTAATATGCATAAAGGAAAGAAAAACAATACCTTTACTCTTCAAATCCCGTCTCAACCCTCATGTCTCCCGTCTCCACTCTCGTCTCTCCCATCTCCCACTCCCCAGTCTCCCCGTCTCCCGGTAGCAGAATCGGCCCTACCGTGTGTCACACCTGGCACGGAATGGACACCCTATAGTTTGCCAAACGTCCGCCCTTCCTCTCTCGACTCTCGACTCCCGGTCTCTCCCACACGACACACAGTCACACTGCAGACCCGTTTCGAGCTCCGCCCAACTCCAGTCTCCAAGTACAACTTCCAAGCTCCACTGCAGCGCTTCTCCGAGGTAAGTAGGTAATTTATTGTATTGACTACAGACTGTTTGTGATTTGTCCAATTTCATTTTCTAAGTGCATTTTTTCCACAGTTTTTCCTCTCTAAATGAAATTAATGGGGTTATAATATTGACTGTTAAGTGTTAATCTAATGTTTTGAACTACATTTAGGGATTGATAGTTAGGGATTGATAATTAGGGTTTTTTGGGATTTTGATGAGATTTGATTTAGGGATTTTGGTGTCAGCCTATTTCATTGAATTAGACACCAGTGACCAACTTATTTTCTCTAATTAATATGTTTGATAATTCATCCCAATTGTCTTGTTGTTGAAATGCTAGAATGCTCTCGTCCTCTTGATTTGGCAAAGAATTCAATGGTACAATTGGCGCAGCTTTAATACTTCAATAGGAAATTATTCAGGTTTAATACTCTCATCTTTAATTATTCAGTTAGTTTTGTGCAACACATGAACACAAAAATCTATTGATGCGTGTTAATAATTTGATGGTTGTGTGGGACTTGATGTTGCTCGTGGAGCAGGCAATATTGGTGGGGCAAGTGGGGCAGACTC
>OU503041.1:8143610-8158470 GCA_912172775.2 Fraxinus pennsylvanica | reverse complement strand
TCGATTGGTTACTTATACAATCGCATTTCTTTTATGCCGGAGACCTGAACGGAGACGTCTCGTGCCTTTTTGCTACTCCCACGCTCATTCTCTGGAGTCCTCATGACCGTCGATCGGCATTAGCGTGTTGGATTAAGCTTACGTGTGCACGAGTGGGCCCGGCATCTGTTGGCAACATTTTTTGGGGTCAACAATATCCTTGAAAACAAAAATAACTTGTTCAACTCATTCACAAAAAAATGCCACTTAATCAACACGAGGAGCACCATGTAATAGCACAGCAGATTGACGTGCGGAAATAAATTAATGCAACAATGGTAGCTCGAATGTGCTGGATAAAGAAACAGTTTGCTATATTGAAAACAAAGCATTCATTTAAGTGTGATGGCTAATCAAATACGTTAAGTTCAAGCGAGTTATATAAAACAAAAATTTTACATGTTTTTGGCTGAAAAGAATTATCGTTCTTAGCAAGAATGGAACTTCTTAGAATACGACTGAAGAAAGGCAACTAGCATTGATGCCACAGAATCCATGTTGATTTTTTCAGCTTCATGTTCATCTCCAGAGGGGTTTGTTTTCGAATAATTGCAAGTGAATCAAATCTAGGTGTATTCATCTTTAGAGATCATACGGGTTAATATGACTTCCACCACATACTAGATGGAATCTCTTGATAAGGAGAGTCAATCTAGTTACCGGGTAGTGATACCAATAGGTAAACATATGAGGGAGTATGTGAAAGATCCATTCAGCCTGTCTTTATATTATCATTCTAGGCCGAGTCTTTGTGTACGAATGTTGAATGTCCTACATAGAATTCAATTGCAAAAGTGTTGTCTGTGTTTTAATGGAATGTTCAGAAAAGAGGAGATTTGGTAGGGAAGGGAACAAAGTAAAGAGCTCAGGAGCCTTTGAAAGTAGTCCTACCGCTAGTGTCAAAAATAATGTAACAAGGCATATAAATCATAGCGATAGTATCCGTGTATAACTTTTGCATAAAAAACAAGCTCGTAAGTTTCATGACAGATAAAAATTATTTTAATCTTAGCATGAAAATCAACAAAGTACAGCACTAAAGCAATATGACTATAATTACTAGACAACAATCGAATATAGATAGAAAAAGAATTTATTCGAACAATTGTCTTGGATAAAACGAGGCTACTTGGGGAGTATCACTTAGTTGAGGTAACACAAAACAAAATCAATGAGAAAGTCACTTAAAGGAGTAAGCAATATCAATTTTGACACGAGGTCAATGATATGTGGAATGATTGGCTTAGGTGAAAATGTTATAGGTAAATCCTCAACTCTATCATGGTCTACAATGTCGATACTTTCATCCTCGATATTAGAATATTCAATATCCTCAATAATAAAAATCTCACTTTCTTCCTCGTGATGAGGAGTAATACAACCATACTTGGTAAACGACTATTGGGATTTGAGTGGGAGACCTAACGCATGATATGCTTGGCGAAGAAAGGATACGTACCAGTGGAGCATTGTGTAGCTATAAGAGTTCTTAGATGATACTTTTATTTTTAAAATTGACAAGTCAGTATATCGACATAAAAGCACGTTTTCAACATAAAAAGAAATTAGTACCTCACGAGACTTAAAAGAGCCAAAACATGTCAAGGATCCGCAAGCAGTAGTCAATTTTCATTGGTTTTTTTTCTTTATACTGTTTTTCCTCTTTATTTTTCGACATTTTTTGTACTCTCTCTTTCTTTATTTCTTTTTCTTTTAATTTTTTTTGATGAAAACTGAAAACAATAATAAAAGAACTAGTCTAATTCAAATTGTGCTTAACCCCCACTATAGCAAAGGAAAAAAAAAAGAAGAAAATAATTTTCTTGGACGAACAATACGATTAACATAGTGTTTTTTTGTAGATTTAATTTTTTTACGAGGAATAGATATTATTTACTGACAGTTTTTTGTACCTGTAAGCTGTTGTTGCCTTTTAAGGTTGTGATTCTTGGCAGGAAGGTGGTGAGGGCATAGAGGATTGCAGAAGGTTAATGGGTTGTGGATTATGTTGTTGTGACTGTTGCTATGATTTTTAAATGCCCATTGAAACTTCATGAATTTGTTTGGTTAAAGAAAAATGGCTTGCTCTGGTACAAAATTGATGATTAATACAATTGAACAAGAACAACATAGAGTAAAAGGAAAGAGGAAGAGGAGGGAAGAGAGACAAGAAGAGAAGAAATGGGAGATAATATAGAAGAAATTGGGGGAGAAAGTATTAATTTATTTCATTATCCAAGTTTATCTTATTACAAATTTTAGAAAATTGGTAAATGAATATAATAAAATAGTAGAAAATCTAGTAAATAAATCCATATTTTTTTCTAAAATAAGGATCTAAACATAATGTTATAGAATTCTCATCAATGTGACTGTACTCTAGTACCAAATTGAAGTAACCAAGTGAGAAACTAACAATAACAAAGAGTACAATCAAATCTATGTTGATTCGTCGCAATAACGCCGGATACTTGACAATTAAGACTCGTTCATTCGTGCACGAACAATACATATTGATTATTATCATTAAATCCATTGATTTCAAAGAATATAGAATTATTAACAAAAATTGTGCGAAAACTCTATATAAATAGTAAATAATCGAAAGCCATATTCAATAGTAAAACTAATACTTAGCCTGCACCATTAGCTTTTCACGAAGTGCTATGGAGACGATTTTGAATCCACCAAACTACTAAAACTAATTTTTGGAAACGATTTTGAATCCACCAAGCTACTAAAACTATTTTTTGGAAAATCATGTCATGTAAGCTACTGCTACCAGAGAATAATGTGCGCAGATAACTTGGTTTTCTCTTTTGTAATAGCTTGTGTTTCTTCTCCAAGTGATTTCATTACAAGGTACATGTCTGTTGACCTTGATTTCTGCATAAACATGTGGTCAACTGAATCTCGACCACCTCCCTCCACGTATGCATCACTTGCACACTAAAAACGTGTTGTTTGTAAATGCACAAAGTGATTTCTTTATTGCAGCAATTCAAACTCACCAATACCTACCTGTAATCAAATGGAAGGTTGGACAAAATAGCACCAAAAGAATGAAATGCAAAAGGATCGAGACAAGAGCTAAACTCATTGTCCTTAAGACGAATTTGCCCCCACAGGTGCCTACGATTTATGGCAATTGTCTCCCAAAATACAACGATCAAATTCTTGTGTTTGCAACACTTCAAAACATAAGAAACAGCGAGATGAACGAAGTTATGAACTCCTTTGTGGAATGAAAAACAAAGGTTTTTTGATGCAAAATTTTGATTAGGAAATGATGTTATATGATATGTTTTGATTGCATAAAATAGAAATGAATGAAACCATCACATAGGAGTCAAATTTATAAAGGTTGAGGAGGTGCACACGAAGTGACACAATCTAAAAACCAATCTGTTTCATGAAGTGTTGCACATGTTGTTCTGCCTCTTACAACCCGGTTGCCGCTCGAGCGCCCAAAGCGTGGATTAGCCGCTCACTTGGCCCTAGGCTACTGCTCGAGCAGAGTTCATATTTATTGAATTTTCATTTTTAATTTCAAAATTCATGTTTTTCAACTCTACTTCATTCACTAATTTCTCATTTATCCGAAAATAATTTTTGATGTTTGGATATACCAAACTCATCTACCCGATGAGTAAAACATGATCGACCCACTTTTCGCTCAATTCGAGTAACGGGACCCATCCAAATGTTTGATTAAAAGTTTAACAAAAATCAACTTTCCTCAACTATTTTCCGACAATCCCCTACATGAATGAAAATCACCCACATGCACATCCAATGCAGACTCTAAAAAAAAGGAAGTACAAACAACAACCTATAACATCATGAGAGGTGGCTTTTGATTTTAATACTCCCATCTTGTATAATAAGGATTTGAACTTGATTCTACCTAATGCTTTCGTCAATAAATCAGCAACCTAATCTTGTGATGATATGTACAGGATTTTCACCTCACCCGCCTGAACTTTGTCTCTAACCAAGTGACAATCTATTTCGATATGTTTGGTTCTTTCATGGAATACATGGTTGTTTGCTATATGAATTGCAGACTGGTTGTCACAAAACAACAAGGCTGCCTTGGATTGTTCAACACCCAAATCATGTAACAAGTTCTTTAGCCAACTTAGTTCACACACAGTTGCTGCCATAGATCTGTATTCAGCTTCAGCCAATGATCTTGATATGGTATGTTGCTTTTTGGACTTCCATGATATTAAGGAATTGCCTAGGAATATACAAAACCCTGTAACGGACCTCCTGGTATCGCTGCAAGCAGCCCAGTCTGAATCACAGTACCCCTTAAGATGCAGGTCTAACTTGCCTTCGAAATACAATCCTTGTCCTGATGTTCCTTTTAAGTATCTTAGAACATGATATGCTACGTCCAAATGAGGCTGCTTAGGTGACTGTAAGAACTGACTGAGTAACTGAACTGCATAGTATAAGTCAGGCCTCGTTATAGTAAGATAAAGGATCCTTCTTACCAGTCTCCTATATTCACTTGCATCTGGAACATCTTCTCCTTCCTCCTTGCTTAATTTCAGATTGTGTGGCAGGGGGTTGGTGCTGGTTTGGGACCTAAGTAGCTTGCATCTGATAAGACTTCCAATGCATACCTTCTTTGGCATATAAAAATGCCTTTTGAAGTTCTAGCAATTTTTAGTCCAAGAAAATACTTAAGAATTCCCAAATCTCCCAGCTTGAATTGATCATTTAACTCTCTCTTGAACTGATTAATGTATGATAAATCATTCCCACCAATGATTACATCATCTACATTTACCAATATAACGGTAATTGAGCAGCCATTATGTTTACAAAATAGGGAATAATCTACCTTTGATTGCTTGAACCCCTGTGATAAGATATATGAAGTAAGTTTTGCATTCCACTGTCTCGATGCTTGTTTAAGTCCATAGATAGACTTGTTCAATTTGCAAACCAACTGTAGGCCATTCTTCCCCTGCTGCTCATATCCCGGTGGCAACAACATATAGACCTCTTCGTCCAAATCACCATGGAGAAATGTATTGCTGATATCTAACTGATACAGGTGCCATTGTAACTGAGTTGCCACAGCTAAAACTGACTTGACAGTAACCAATTTTGCCACAGGAGAGAAGGTTTTCTCATAATCTATTCCAACTTGTTGGGTAAAACCTTTAGCAACTAGATGTGCTTTCTTCATTTCCTCAGTCCCATATGCTTTAAGTTTAACCTTGAATACCCATTTGCACGCCACTGGTTTTTTATTAGTAGGAAGCTGAACCACATCCCAAGTGTGATTGGAAACCAATGTTTGATATTCCAACTCCATAGCTTGGCACCATTCAGGATATTGAGATGCTTCATTGTAAGACTGAAGCTAAAAAATGGTAGATAATGCCAAGGAATAATGTCTATGTGCAGCAGATAATTGAGTATAGTCCAAGTGTTCTGAGATAGGATATTGCTTACCTTTAACAGAACCTTTTACCATAGAATCTTATTGGGGTTCAGGTACTTGAGAGGCAAGGTTACAGTGATAATCCAGAAGATAAGAAGGAGGTTTTATAGCCCTTTTTGACTTTCGAACAGGTAATTGAGGAGTATGAGATGACACTATTGGTGCAGATAGATCAGCAGGTGGTATAGAATATGAGATGCTTTTGTAAAAAGATGTATGAATGCCAGTGGAAGGGAACTCTGGGAATGGAAGAGGAAGATCAAAATTTGAAGGATTTTGAAGAGAAAATAAGGTCTGAGTAGATTGTGAGATGTGTTCAGGTTTGGATAAAGATTGAAGAAAGGATGGATGATGGAAAGGAAAAATATTCTCATAAAAGAGGACATCTCTAGAATTGAAGGAGGTTTTGGTGTGAAGATTATATAATCGATAGGCCTTCATACCATAAGGGTAACCAATGAGTATACAAGGTGAAGTTCGAGGGTCAAATTTTGTTCTATTTCTTTTCAAGGTGGCTGCATAACAAAGGCAGCCAAAAACCTTGAGATGACAATATGATGGAGCAGCTTGATAAAGGATTTCATACGGTGATCTGTCATTAAGAATAGAGGTTGGAGTTCTGTTTATAATATGTGTTGCAGTTAGGACACAATCTCCCCAGAACTGATGAGGTAAGTTGGCTTGGAATTTGATAGCACGAGCAATGTTCAAAATGTACTGGTGTTTCCTTTCGACAACACCATTTTGCTATGGGGTTTCAATGCAACTAACTTGATGAATAATATCATTGGAGTTAAAGAAATCGGTCATAGAAAACTCTACCCCATTATCAGATCTCAAGATCTTTATGTTACTTTGGAAATGTGTTTGAATCAAAGAATAGAATGACTGAAGGATATTCCTGGTTTGAGACTTGGTTTTCATAATATAAGTCCATGTCATCCTGGTATGGTCATCAACAATAGTCAAAAAATACTGAGATCAATTTAAAGAGGGAATAGAATAGGGCCCACATGTCACAATGAATGATGTCAAAAGCTTTGGAGGCTCTTGTGGTACTGTGAGGAAAAGATAATCTATGTTGCTTAGACAATGGACAAACTGAACAATGTAAAGATTTATTGAATTTGATAGTAGGAATATACTTATGTAAGGCAGATAGTTTTAACACAGGGACATGGCATAACCGGCAGTGCCATACATCAATGTGATTATTAATATTGCTATGTCTAGATGAATTACATGAAGTATTGAAATATTTATTACAATGAAAATCAGATGAAGAACTGCAGCTAGTGGCAAAAGAGATAGCAGGTTTGACATAGGTGTGATGAGGTTTGACGACAGATTTTCTGCTGGGTTGGAAGTAGTATAAACCATCATCAAGTTTGCCTTCCCCAATCGTCCTCCATGTTAAAAGATCATGTATAAGACAAGATTTATCCATGAAAATCAGAAAGCATTTATGTTTGATAACCAAGTTACTAACAGAGATAAGGTTGAATGTAAAAGATGGTACTACAAGCACATTTTTCAACATCAATTCATCAGACAATTTAATTGTGCCAATATTTGTCACAGCAACATGATCACCATTTGGTAGCCTAACAGTCGCATTTGATTCAGCTGTGATAGTGGTCAAATATTTGACAGAACACACCATATGTTCTGATGCTCCAGTATCAAGTATCCATTTAACTTCAGTAGCTGCTGTGTTATGATCGGTATATTTACCTGAAAAAGCAGAGGTTTCAGGCACAGCAGATGATACCGGTGGTTTAGAATTCTCAGTAGAAAATTGAGCTTTCAATTGTGGAACAAGCATGGCTAAAAGTTGCTGATACTGGTCTGAAGTAATGATCACATTTGGCTGAGAATTAACACTTTCAGTTCTGTTGCTAACAGGAATCTGAATAATGGCATTAGCAACTGGCATCTTTCCTTTGGCGAAACGATGACCTAGTGGATAGCCTATAATCTGTAACACTTGCTCTTAAGATGTCCAGGCATACCACAATGGCTACATATAGGTCAGTCTTTTCTCTGAAATTGAGTGAATGAATTATTCCTCTGACTTCTAAATGATCCACTCATCATCTTACCAGCAAACGCTGCTGCTTCATAATGTTGTTGCTTCTTAGCAACAACATCCTTCTATTTTTCATCCTGTAGAATTAGGGCAAACACCTTATTTAAAGAAGGCAATGGATCCATCATAAGCACCTGACTTCAAACAGCTACAAAATGATCATCTAGCCCCATTAAGAATTGCATCACTTGATCTTCATGTTTGTAACAAGAGCTGTTAGCTTCTGGTCTGTAGTTATCCAATTCTTCCCAAGTCCTCTGAACCTATTGAAGT
This sequence comes from Fraxinus pennsylvanica, assembly GCA_912172775.2. NCBI lineage: Eukaryota > Viridiplantae > Streptophyta > Magnoliopsida > Lamiales > Oleaceae > Fraxinus > Fraxinus pennsylvanica. The sequence goes on along the minus strand of OU503041.1, from coordinate 8,150,605 downwards.
ATGAACTAACAGATCCATTCTCCTGTGAAATAGAAGCGATCTGTTTCTTTAGCTCATAGATCCATGTAAAATTACCTTGGCTGTACCTATCTCGAAGTTCGATCCAGATCTTTCTAGCTGAATCCTTATGAACAACGCTAGGATAAAGCTCTTTAGGAATCGAATTAATAATCCAAGAGGAAACAACGTGATTGCATCTCCTCCAAACACCAAATACAATATCATCCTTATGCGGTTTGGCAATGGTTCCATCAATGAAACCTTCCTTATTTTTGACACTAAGTGCCATTATAACAGGTCTATTCCGTGTTGAGTAATTATCATCAGTGAGAATCATAGAAATGATCTGCATTCCCGTGTTATCTCCATAGTGTAGGTAATATGGACTAGTTGGATCAGTGACCAACCGATTCAGAAGAGAATCAGTTTCCTCTGCTGCCATTTCTCTAATTACGGAATCACCAGAAGAATTCGCATGTTCACATTGATTGTGAAGATCTATTCCAATACCAGAATCATTAGCCATTTCATGGAAGCCTCAATTCTTCTCTGATACCATGAAGAGGTAAGTTGAATTCCGGAGAGAGAGAAGAAGAAATTTGGAAGGAAAAACGGTTGAATTGATTTCAATTGAATCTGTAGAATAATACAGCACATATATATACAAAATGGCCAAGTAGTTCACGCCTATTAAATGAAGAATGGACTGTACAATTACATAATTAACCTTGACTAAAATGTGGTTTAATAAGAATTTAAGCCTCAATTCTCTTAGAAATGGCCTTACTTCCCACTTACATAGATGATCCCTATAATATTGTTGCATTTTTTGTATCACAAGTGTACGATATCGTAACAAGTAGTAAAGTTGACATCTGAGTCCGGATTATAGTTCCCACGAGGACTGTACTTTAGTCTTAATCTACTTTTTCAACTCTTATTTGATGAAAGTAAACAAATAAAGTATGTTAAAAGTTGTGAAAATTATTGTTCTTTTATGAACTAACTACTTAAAACTAATGGAAAGTATAAAAAGATTTCAAACGCTGATTGATAGAAAATTGGAATACACAATGAATATTATGGCAAAACAAGTTCATCTAATGATCACCTCAATTCTTAATTCAAGATTCTAGTCAAATATAGTGTTACGTCGAATTCCTCTACGGTATTCAATTTACCCCTCTCGAGTTCTCATTGAGCCTATTTAACTAATTCAATTCCATATCTCTATGCGAATTACCCTTAGTTAAACGAGTTTTGTCACTAGGAATTCATATAACGACCACAGTACTAGGTATAGGTATCTCTACACGTTATACCTCGTTACCGGATTTTATTACACGTTCTAAGTCTCAAACTCACCCTCGATTCGTAAAAAACTCAATGGTTCATCAAATTATTGATCAAGTAATTCAATGCATTGCAATCATAATAAAATCAACGCATGGAAGAATAAAACACAGAATTCTTGAGTTAAAGAACTAATGGTCTCAATAGATTACATTGTTTGCTATAATAAGGAATTTAATTGTTCATAATGTAGAAATAAACACTAAAAGTAATGGAATACATCACCGAATTTTAATAAAGATGTAAAAACGAATTAAATCTTGCACCAAGTTCTTCTTCCACTTCCAATCAACACTTTAAACTCGAATCCCCATGATGATTCTCTTCTTTGAATGGGCTCTTCGATCTCCCATTGTATCCCCGTTTCTCAATGTTTGGAACCCCCCATTTCTTGCCTCCTTAGGTCTATTTATACTTTCCTACACGTTCTTGGCCAATTTGGAGTCTTTTTGTGGGCTTCTCGCGGCCCAAACAACAAAACCTAAAAATTGACGGCGCAGCGCCTAGGCGCTGAATTGCCATTCACGTTGCGTCCGATTGAGTTAATTCAAGATGCGTTGAAAAAATAACTCAAAGGGTTACAACTATTCTTCAGAAATCGTCTTCAAATTTGATCGTTTGCTATGTCAAAGATGGATCACAATATGAGTCTAAAAACCAATGCATAACTCTTTCAATCCTAAATTGACGTGTGATCATATTTTGACGATATTTTATCCCTTTGACGTCTTCCTTTATCCAATTGACTCCTAGTACTCTCGAATCTTCATCGTGAGGTTCTACACAACTTTTGAACATTTGCACTTCAGTCCCCAAACTTTGGATTTTGCATCTTTTTCGTCAATTTTGCATTCTTTTCTCCAATTCTTCATCGTCCATCGAGTTTCATCTAATAACACATTATATCATAAATTAGGCTATAATCTCATTAAAAGAACCATAAAATGTCATAATTTGGAGCCCGGATAAGTGTATAAAATACACTTATCAAACATCATATCATATTTATCTTGGCTTCTTCTAATATATAAGAATCATTAAAAGTATAATTTATCCTTATACACTGTGTAGAATGTGAAACGTTAAGTGCGATATCCATAGTAGTAGCAAAGTAACACCCAAAAGAGAAAAGTTAAGAGCAGCAGAAGTGCTTAAGGTTTTTGCCAAAGTGATTGTGTGTTCAAGTCTCACATGGAAGGGGAGGGTTGCTTCCTATTGTACAGCCTAACCAGCCACCACCTAGTGATCACCACCGAAACCTCTTCCAAACTTGCTGCATCTCACGTCAGCAACCCACATCCATCATCCACCACACTGTAAGCCCAACTTAATCCCATTACAATCACTGGTATGGTGCCACCAACTTCAACCAAAAACCTCATAGTACCAGCATATCAAGAATAGCCACATAAAAAATGGTCATATTCAAATACATGAGTCAGCCAATAAATTAGAATTCCTCAAAGTCAACAAATAATCAATAATTTGTTTTAAGTTAATATTGGGTAAACCAATCGAGCTCTCCAGTTTCTAAAACAAAGAACGATGACAGTCTGTTGACAGGCTTTCGGATGTGGTGGTGGTGCAGTGATTCAATAGAGATGACCCCTAGGGTAAGAAGTGCATGACTGCCCATTAGACTAGCTAGTCGGGCAAAACTCTAAGAGGAATATGATCCCCAAAAAATTAATTTCAGCCCCAAATCACCCTAGAGGTCGAGGGCCTAGAGTCTTGGGTACTTGGAGAGTGAAAATAAAAGGAGAAGAATGAGAAAGAAAGAAAAATCATAAGAGATGAAGAATAATAACCTCTGTAAAAATCAAAGAACGAAGCAGAAGAAGAGAGAAGAAAAGAAAAAAGGTTGGGACGGGAAGGAAAAAGCAAGAGAAGAAAAGAGACGAAAGAAGAACAAGGGACTTTTGAAGAAGGAAACTGAAATAAAAAGAAAAAGGCATATAACTCCTACAATGTGAATTTCATTATATTTTTAGGTTACAATTCCATGAAAGATGTTAAATGATGACTAATAGTAGTCCAAAGCATTGGATTCGCTCAGTTGCTTCAAAATATATAGTTTCAGATACATGGCCGCACTGCTATTTTCCAGAGGTAGATTGCACATCTTGATACTAAATCCATCAAGAATAAAATTTTGTATTCATCTGTAGTTAACATGCTCTACAGTCGACGGATTTTGAAAGTTCACAGTTTAGAATTTTAAAATCAATTAATTGCAATGCTTATGAAAAATTATGTTTTAGTTAGTGCAAAGATTCATTCTTTTTTTTTTTTTTCATTTTTTGGTAAATGCAATAGAAGGTTCCCATGACTACGATATTGATAAATATGAATCAGGACTAGTTTAATACACAATACTATTCCCAAAATTGCCTTCATAAGCTATACTATTATTGATAATAAAACAAACATGCTTGATTTTCGCTATTGGTCTAGAGTTTTGCTCATTTATACCCTCGTTTACCACTTCATTTACAGAATTTACACATAACAACGACTCACACAGATAATCCATCCGCTAAAATCCTGCCACATATTCATCTCTAACCCCGGGTGTAAGTTGTTTCTGTACAAACAGCTTTTTCGATTGCTTTGGGAGCATAAAATAACAAACAAAACCTGTTCAATAAGTTAATGTTAAAGATCTTCAAGAAAACTTGGCATGACACCATTTATATTGATAATAGATAATGGACTAAAAATACTACATGCAACATTAAGTGAGTTACACAAGAAGGCAAGTTTAGTTTTTAGAAGCACTTCTTTATAAATGTTAGAAAAAAAAAGTAAATTTCTTGAAACATAAGATATCAAACTTTGCAATCAAGCGTACAAGTAGTAATAATTGTCTGAAGTTTAAAAAGATGAGTTGACTACTGAAATTTACATAAACATAATCACATATGAAACACACATGTTGAATCAAGAATCTAATCATCTTCCAATTTAGATTCAATGTCAGAAATAGTTAAGAGAACTCCATCACTTACAACATTCCCCGCGAGGTCTGCTTCGTCCGAAGTATCTGAATATCTACTTGCAGCCATATTTTCTTTATTCTTCAATTTGTAGCAATCATTCTTTAAGTGCCCCTTCTTCTTACAGTAGTTACAAATTTGATTACTGCCCCTTTCTGAACCACCATGAGCAACCAGGTCTTCTCCATCTCTGGCCTTAGAAACCAGATGCTTCATCTTCTCTTTTGAATACAAAGTATCATACACTTCCTCTATGGTGAGAGTATCACAACTATACAAGATCGTGTCTCTAAATGAAGAAAATGAAGCGGGCAGCGAACACAATATGATCAAGACCAAATCTTCTTCATCGTACTCTACTTCTAAAGTTTCCAAATCAGCGGTGATCTTCTTAAATACAGCCAGGTGATCTTCCAATGATTGTCCTTCTATCATTCGATGAGAGTATAAACGTTGCTTGAGATTCAACTTGCTGTCAGACTTATGGTCATGCACAATTGCTCCAACCTCAACCATAAAGCAGCTGCTAAATTCTCCTTCAAAATATCCTGAAGAATAGTATTTGATAGTTTAATGTGAGAAACTGTCTTCTTATCCTTCCGTAATTTCTCCTCAGCAGTCAAAGTTGCGGGCATCCTGTCAATTCCCAACAACGCATCATCCAAATCCAATTGTGTGAGTACTAAACGCATCTTAACCCGCCATAGTGAAAATCTAATAGTTCGATCCAAAAACGGAATGTCATACTTCATGGAAGCTATCACGAATAAAAATCTCGAACAAATCAAACCTTGCGCTTTTGCAAAACTGCTGAATTTGGCACTCTGATATCAATTGTTGTAAAACAACCAAGATATCAGAATTGTTCTGATACCAATTGTTGTGAAAAAAAACCATCGAATTGAGATGTTGAAATTATATGGCAAATAATAATGAAGTATATGATCAAATAAAATAATAATAATAATAAAGACAAGAATATGGTAGAGGAATTAAGAGATTTTATTGACTCACGAATAATGGAGAAGATGGAAAAATTGCGATATATCTTATAATTCTAGTAATCTATTTTCTCACACCATAAAATTATATAGAAGAGCCCAGTATTTATAGAGAACATGTAGGGGATGTCCAAACTCTCCTCGTAAAGTTATTGATGAAGTAGAATACCAAAAAATTGAGTCCAAAACAAATTACAACTCACAATGGGCTTCCAAAATAAAACTTCAACTTGACATAGGACTCCAATAATATTCCAAATTGAATTCATCTTGTTGTGCACTTCAATTATAATTCTTCAATTACTTCAATAAGGAATTCAAGTTACACCCAAATTCTAACACATCTAATCATTACATATCTCGAGCTTATTTTGTTTTATGAAAGTGATAGATAATAGTCATTCTCCTTCAACTAGCAAACCAAAAATCTGATGCTTTAAGTCTTTAAGGGCAACCAAGCTGTCCTAAAACTTAGATAAATAAAATTACCTCCATCCTCATACTCACAAATCTTTATTCATGAAACAAAATTGTAGAAAAAAATTGATAGCGAAGCATAGGAAGTTGAAATTTACGAGTTCGACCCAAACTACACCTAGAGGGGATGAATATGTGTAAATGCGGAATTAAAAATTGTAATTAACCAGCAACAAATCACTAATTAATAATATCTAGATAGTTAAGCATACAGTTCAATTACCCTATGTTTGAATACTGCAGAATATGAAAACAATAAGTAAAGCAGTAAAAAACATGCGGAATGTTCACGGAGAAACCCCAACTGGGTAAAAACTCTGGGTGCTTTGCGAGTCAAAATCTACTATAAACGAATGAACTTACAGTCTGTCAGGTAAGACGACCACACGAGCTTTCTGACCTCCTAACAGAAGTTAATACAGTCCTCCTGGATTGTGTGGCTCGCAACAACTCCTAACTAAGATTCTGATAGTCTTCTTGGATTGCGCGCTCCTGCACCAATTCCTTGACTGCAATATCAAAGCCTTCATGGATTCTCTAACCCCTAGCTTTATGGATTCTTGAAGAACTCTGTGTTCCTCAGTGAGCTTGGTATTTGGATTAACAGGAACTAATGTTTCTATGCCAAGTAAAATCAAATCAATGAAGGTTGAAGTCTCTCAATGAATTGGAAGATGAAAAGATGAAGCTCTCAAGTTCTCTCTATGTTTTAACCTTGGAATTTATGTTCTGCGATGTTCTGGTATTTATACAATAGGGTTAGGGTTGAATGGACCGAATAAAAAGCCTTGAAATCGCGATTAAAAATTTCATGGCTAACCCTATCACTCGAGCGAAAGCTCAGCGACAGTCGAGTAACGGCTTGTCGCTCGAGCGAGAAGCCGGCGATAGTCTAGAGAACATGTTTCTAGTTCTATCGCTCGAGCGAAGTCCTGACAACAATCTAGCGAAACTGTGGCACCGTTTTTTGTCCTCTGTTCACAAAATATTCCCGCAAGTGTACGGATTCGTTGTGCAAGTAATAATTATGATGAGTGAGTTATCGTCCCACATGGAATAATGTTCAATTCTAGTGTATCAGATGTATCTAAATTCGTAACAATAATAAATTATGGTAGATTTGTGTTTAACTACGTTCTATGACTACGAAAGTAATAAAAGAAAGAAA
>OU503041.1:7954501-7971632 GCA_912172775.2 Fraxinus pennsylvanica | reverse complement strand
AAAACTACCACATTAATGTATCAAACAACTACATACCATGTGTGTGCCACATAGAGCGACTGCAAGTAGCATTACTCTTTTAAAAATGGTTAATGATAGTAAATATTTTAATTTCGGGATTACTTACTGAACTTTAAATAACTTAACCTATGTTTGGTGGAAATTAAAATCCATATTTTAATTTGGATCAAAGTCAATAATTAATTTTAATTATTGATTTCATGAGATTCACAATTTTTCAATCACATTTTATCAATTTTTATCAAAATCTACTAAAAAACTAATTTTCATACCCTCTAAAAAAAGGTTTAGTATTATAAATAATGAAATATATATTTTATATTTTAAAATATAACTAGTATTTGTTTTTTGAAAAAAAAAAATTATAATCAAATTTAAAACTTATGATTTTGCATAATTGTCCCTAACTATTATCAATTACTTTTACAAAGTACTAGTTGTTTTCCTGTGCTATGCAAGGGATTAGATTTTTTTTTTATTGGAAGATAATGTTAGTTTTTTAATTCTGTTGAACTTTCATGAATTACATCTACAAATAATTTTTTGATATGTCTACGTTGGGATGGATTTTTCCTCATTGAGAATGCATGAACTTCGTAATTCGAAATGCATGAACTTCTTTTTCTAGAATGGAAGGCCCATGTGATGCTGATGGTTATATAGCTACAAATGGAGAACATCAACTTATAACTAAATTAAAATCTGAACAACAAATACGTTTATATTGTGCACAGCTTAGGAAGTTTTATTAATAAAAAGTTCGTAAAAGTTTTATGTGTAAGCTTAAAAAAATTTAAATAAGCAACTTCTTTAACTTAGAACTAAGAAAAAAATAACATATCTAAGCATTTTTGACAGAACTGAACAAAAACAAATTAAACATATCGATAGTCATTCACATTTGTACCATAATTACAAAAAAAATATGGGAAGATTTCCTCAAGAACCAGAACTATTGCCATCACAGTGCAAACATTGCCATCAATGTTTAGTCTATGATGCCTAAACTTGCTCTAGTAATTATTGCACGCACTCTTAGCAGAATGTACCAAATTACCATTTGCAGTCATCCCAAAATGAAATGACCGTTTCACTTCCTGTTAAAGCAAAAGGAATCTAAATGTAAACCAGAAAATTTGTCAAAGATCATAATGAAAGTGCAAGGTAGGAAATGACTCCTATACTGGACTCCAGGTGCATCTTTTACAATTTTATCTGTTTCTTACAACCAAAGCAACCCGACTGAGTGACCCAAATAAACCAACATCCCTTTCAAGCCCTAGCCCAACACACCACCACTATTTTTCCCTTCCTGCAAAACACGTCGTCGAAACTTTTGAACATGTATATGAACAAATCACGTTGCATGTGAAAGAATTATAAATGTACACGTAGTAATAGAAAATCAACCTGAATGATAAATCTATTCTACTAAATAGGTTGCAAGACATTTCTTGATTCTAACATTAACTTATGGTGTGCTGGCATTATTTAAGAATATCATTGATGCTTATAGTTGACTTTTCTGCTGTGGTTGCTGAATGAAGTCAAGGTGTGAAAGACTTTATTAGGTTCTAAGTTTGGTTCGTCAAAGATAAGAAAACTTTAAATATGAACAAGGTTTCCACGACGTAGTGGATGTTTACTCACCTAAAAGTATGCCCTAGCGTCGTGCGGCACAAAGCTTGTACGATGTAGTGGATGAATAAGGGTTCTCCTCCCACTGACATGGAGACTCTTCTACCTAGCCAAGTTAAAAAATGCAAAATTAAACTGCAATCGAAAAAATAAGATAACATGGAAGAAAAGAAAGATTAATTCTTCAAGTAGTTACATTAGGACAGATAATGAGTTATGGCATCTTTTTGCACAAATATGGAGCATTTTGCAACAGGTGTAAAGTGGAGGGCAAAATAATAATTTTTAGAATTTGGAAGGCACATTGACCACATAAATAAATGGCACAAAAACTTCTGTCATGACATCTATAAAGTAAAGATACATAATCACATATTTGGGTTACCAAAATAACAATAGGGACCAAAAATACAGCAATGAAGGGTGAAGGCTTTCTGATGAGGTGGGCATAGATGTGGAGGAGCATGGTTGCAATCAGGGTCTTCCCAGAACCAGTATCCAAGAATACAATGGTGTTTCCCTTTAGTGCCTTTTCTAGTGGTTCCAGTTCATAACTGCATTGACACATGTAACACATCACCAAGAGCATATCACGCCAAACAAACACGTATGAACAGTTACCTTTTTCATAGGACGACAAGCACTATACAACAAAGTCCACTGTGTAGCTGGACTACCTAGTCGTACTTTCTTCTTTGGTTGTTTGTCCTCTCCTAATTTAATTGGCAACCTTTTGGCCAGCCTGCTCGTATATCAGATGACAAGTTCAACGTATAAAGGTTTTTGGATATGGGACACACTTATAAAATAAATATACCGATGAGTATATTGTGTATATAAACTTTAGAGCTCCATAAATTCTTATTAGTCTTAATGATGCGCATGGTTCGATAAGACTCTCAAATAATGATATTAACTTAGAATAATTTGGTCCCTTGTCAAAGTTCATATTTGTAATCCACGAGAAATCATTTGAATGGAGCAGGGCAAAAGCAGCACATCAACTCTAGAGAAGTAGACATTTTCTTTTTAGAAACTTAAAAAAAAAAAAAAAAATCTTGTTGTCACCCTATCATCATCCAAAACCAAATGAAGAAATCGTAATATATATATATATATATGAGCTAAGACAAATTCCCGACAACATATACAAGTAATGGTATCAAATCACCTGATAACCTTGCCACGGTAACCTTTTCTTAATGAGAAATATCAGTGTGTATGCCAGTAACTCAAGATCGTCCCTCCTATTCCCAATACGACTCAAATGTGCATGCACACTTGCATACTTTATTGTGCCCCTGTAGATAGATTTTTGGTGCATGTCTAGTCAGGTTCAAATAGTAAACAAAATTAATTCCACTAACACATTAGAATAGTAGTAACCACCATTAACCCAAAGGGAAATAGAAAAAAAAAAAAAAGAAACAAACAAGGGAAAGAGAAGATATCAGTTGCATAGACACTTAAAAATATAGGCAAAGAATTGGAATTTTACCACACTGTTTCAACATGCCTGCTGGTCAACAGTCTTACTTGCGGCTGTAAGAGAGTAAAAAACACCAGTAACATCATATTCAAACAAAGATCAACAAGATTGAGCTTTTTCTCATCAGCAGTTCCAAGTTAACCAAGTAGAAAACTACTTTACTGTTCCCAGAAATGTCTTTCAACATCAAAACAACCTAAAAGCCCATAAATTCCTTCCTTTCCTAGGGAAACCATCCATAACCCCTTAGCGAACTTATTAACCATATAATCCAAATCAATTCTAACCACAAAATTCTTTATAGGAGGCTTTATGAGAAATTTCCTGAAGCATTCCTAGATAAATTGTTTGTCTTGTGTGTGTATGAGTCAAAAGGCTGTTTACTTGACATCTGCATCAGCACTACATATCAATTTTCATTAAAACATTCTTTAATTTAACTAAAAATGCTTCTATGAGGTGTTTCAAGGGACCAAAGTTATGTGTTCTTTGTCCATATACGCAAGTCATCAATTTATGGCCATGCACTAATTGTTAACAATAAACCCAATTTGGTGCCCCAAGATTTTTGTGCCTCTATGTCAAGCTGTAAAAGATACCAAGGAAGGCAATAGCCAATTTGAGACACTCAATAGTTGAAAATTATATTAGAACCTACCCCTACAAGCGTAATTATATTTTATGATGTTCTAATTAGAACCTATAAACACCAAATTGACTACATATGGAACTCGTCATACATGATATCAGAAAGTTTTTGGTATTAATAATATCCAATTAAGAGAGAAAGTGACAGGCAATAGTAACAAAATAAAAAGGAAGATCCCTGAGAGGAATCCCCTCATAATATCATAAAGAATACTCGTGCTACCATACACATGTCAAATAGAAGTAGAAATTCCAAAAGGATGGTATAAACCTGGGAACACAAGATATGGAATCCCACTGCCAATGCTAGTTACTTTCAAATCTTACCTAACTATCCATTCCTATGTATTAGTGAAATCTTTCTAGAACTGTTCTAAGTTTCTTGTTGTATAATTACCACATCATATAAATGTCAATTTACATAACAAAATAAGGTACACACACCATGACATGTTAACTCATTATAGAACACATCCTTCTCATCCAAAGAAAGAAACCCAATTCAAAAATATTGATTAGAATCAGCATCACAGGTAAAGTTGCAAGATAAACATCCAGAATCAAGAAAATAAAATAAGATTGAAGATTGAAATGCTAAAATGATGAACGGAAGCCAGAACAATTTCGATTATGCTACTTGCAAATTAATTGATTCATTGTGAATGAAATTACAGCCATATATACACTTACAAAACAGGTGCAAAAGGGAATAATTACAAAGAATCAAATATGGTTACAAAATAACAAACTCCATGTGATGAAGTCTTCTAGATCCTTTCTTCTTCTAGATCATTCCTTACGTCCTAGACCTTTGATACTTTATCTGGCTGCTTGTTTAGCCGACTGTGATGCCACCTCATTTTCCATCTGATCATGTGCCTTGTGATCAACTCGCTTGTCATAATTCAACACCTCCCTGCAAGATGAAGAGTGAATATCAATCACTCCCATCTTGATCATATGCGAGTAAAGGCATGAGGAATTCAATACCTTTGTCAACATGTCAGCTAGCTGGGATCCAGTGTGAATATACTCAGTGGTTATGCTTCCATTCTAAATTTTATCTCTCACCACGTGACAGTCTATTTCTATATGCTTCGCCCTTTCGTGAAAAACACGATTTGTGGCAATGTATATGGCTGACTTGTTGTCGCAATACAGTTTTGTTGGCTAATTAAGTTCAATCTGCAGATCTTTTAAAAGATATTTCATCCATGTTACTTCACAAAATGCTTGCGCCATTGCCCTATACTTTGTATCTGAAGAGGACCTTGAGACCACACTTTGCTTTTTGACTTCCTTAATACAAGTGATGAACCAATGAACACACAATAACCTGCCACAGATCTCCAAGTCTCTAGACAGGCAGCCCAATCTAAATCTGAATATGCCTTTAGCTGCATTTCAGAAGTAGCAGGATAGAGTAATCCCTGTCCTGGTGCCCTCTTGATGTACTTCAAGACCTTGTGTGCTGCATGGATGTGTGGAACTCTAGGCTTGTCCATGTATTGGCTCAACAATTACACTGAGTATGAAAGGTTTGGTCTCGTCATAGTTAAGTATAACAATCGTCCTATCAATCTTCAGTAAATAGAAGGGTCAGGAAGTGGATCACCATGTTCTTTACTCAATTTGATATTCTGATCAAGGGGTATTTTTGAAGGAGCTGATCCTATAGTGCCTGAGTCTCCCAAGATGTCAAAAGCATACTTTCTCTGACATATGTGAATTTTCTGCTTTGTCCTTGCCACTTCTATTCTAAGAAAGTACTTCAATTTCCCCAGATCCTTGATTTTAAACCTTGCATCAAGTGCAGCCTTAAGTTCATTAATGATATCCATACGGTTCCCTGCTAGGATGACATCATCAATGTATACCAGGATTGTTGTAAAAGAATTACCTGTGACTTTAGTGAATAAGCTATAATCTACCTTGGATTGGATAAAACCACGTTGAGTGATGAAGGCAGATAACTTGGCATACCACTGCCTTGAAGCTTGCTTCAGGCCATATAGAATCTTATTTCAATTTGCAAACCTTTGATCTCTAGCTAGTTCCATATCCATGATGTAATTACATATACACATTCTCACTTACATCATCGTGTAAAAATATATTGTTGACGTCTAATTGGTATAAGAACCACCCTTTTATAGCTGCAACAGCTATTAAACTCCGAATGGTCACCATCTTAGAAAAAGTCTCATGATAATCCAATCTCTGTTGCTGCGTATAACCCTTTGCAACTAACCTAGGTTTGCACCTTTCGATGCTCCCATCAGCTTTAAACTTGATTTTATGTACCCATTTGCATCCTATTGCTTCCTTATCAGGTGGTAGATCAACAATCGTCCATGTGTCATTTGACTCAAGAGCTTTAATTTCTGCCTCCATAGCTTCATACCATTCGGGATGTTTGATGGCTTCTTGGAAATGTTTTGGTTCGACTTGAGATGTTATGGAACTGATAAAAGCTTTATGAGAAGTGGTTAGCCTTTTATAAGAGATATTATTAGTAAGAGGGTAAGGACTACCTGAAGTTATAGTTCCTTCTGTCTTGGTCATGTCCTGCAATGGGGTGAATGAAGTCACTTGTTGGCATATGAAATCCTGCAAATATTGGGGGTTCTTTTAATTCTGGTGGATTTTCTTGACAAAGGAGAATTCACAGATTCAACATCTGTAGTTTGTAGGTCAGTTTGTTCTATGATTTGCTTAGTTTGGTTTTGAGTTGTGTCATAGTTCTCATTGTAACCTTCACAACTAGGAGTTGAGATAGGCTGATTATTTGGCTCTCCAGGTTCTAGGAATGTATGATTATTTGGACTAGGATTTGGTTAATTTTGATAAGAGTAAGAATCGGTAGGATACTTATTGATCTCTGCAGCTTTGGCTTCTTTGAAAGGAAAGGTAAGTCTCATGGAAGACAACATTTTTAGATACAAAGATTCTATCAGTCTGTAAATCAATGAGTTTATACCCTTTAATCCTAAAAGGGTATCCAAGGAAGACACACCTTCTGGCCCTAGGGTCGAATTTGTTCCTGCTTTGAGTAAGTGTAGTGGCAAAGGCAAGACAGCCAAATACCTTAAGGTGAGAGTATGCTGGTTCCTTTTGAAATATAATCTCAAATGGGCTTTTATGATTCAAAACAGATGAAGGCGTTCTATTGATAAGATGAACTGCAGTCATGACACATTCAGTCCAATACTTTAATGGTAATCCACTTTGAAATCTCAGGGCTCTTGCAATGTTTAATATGTGTTTATTTTTCCTCTCAACTATTGCATTTTGTTGAGGGGTTTCAACACATGATCTTTGATGTATGATTCCCTTTTCGAAATAAAATTCTTTCATGTTAAACTCTCATCCATTATCAGATCGAATAACCTTTATTTTGGTTTTGAATTGAGTTTCTATCATGAAGTAAACGGCATATAGGGAAATTGATACCTCAGATTTAAGTTTTAGCATATATGCCCAAGTACATCTACTGAAATCATTAACTATTGTGAGAAAATAACGAGTTCCATCATAACGTATTTCATTGCAAAGCCCCCAAAGATCAACGTATATTAAATTAAAAGATGCCTCTTATTTGTGTTGACTTACATAAAAGGAGAGTTTATGCAATTTGGCTAAAGGACAGACATAGCATGGCTTTGACCTATCTAGTTTGGGAATGTTTTTGAGAAAAACGGAAGATGATGGATGCCCTAATCGGTAGTGCCAGACATCAAAAGGTTCTGAAGAGCTAGTAATAGTTGCTGCAATACATGGAGCCTGTAACTGGTTTAAACGTTGTTGAAGTGTTGTAGAAGGAACTGATGTCTTCACTAAATGGTAAAGGTCTGACTTCAATTCACCCATTCCAGTCGTGGTCCAAGTCAAAAGGTCAAGTATATAGCAATGATTAGAAAGGAGAACAACACATCAGTGTGATTCCAAGGTTAACTTTCTAGCAAATATTAAATTCAAATCGAAAGAAGGGACACACAATACATCATGAAGAGTTAAAGTGTTTGTGATCTGTGTTGTCCCAATTTATGTAACAGGGACAGTGTTCCCATTTGGCAAAGAAACAAAACAATTAGTGTGTGACTTAATGGAGGTAAAGTGAGATCGTGAATAGATCATATGATCTGTTGCACCAGTATCTAGAATCCAAGGAGTTTTGTCAAAAAAATTAGTTGTAATAGATGACAGGCAATATGATATACCACATAGTTTTGGAACGGTACTCTCAGAGTTTAATTCAGTGTTTTGAGCCTAGTTTACTGGTAGTTTCAGAATAGCCATGAGTTGGAAATATTGCTCTTGAGTTATTGGCACCTGGCTCTTGTTGTTTTGTTCCTGACTTAGAGGCATATTAGTTGAGACCTGATTTGCTGCTGGTTTGTACCTGTTGTTCCCATCATTTTTGAAAGTTGAAGGATATCCATGAATTTTGAAACAATTATCAACCTTGTGACCTGGCATTTGACAGTGTGAACATATAGGTCTATTTGGGTTGGCCTTAAAGCATCTTTCAAGAGAGTGTCCTGCAATTTTACAAAAGGTGCGATAATAGTCCTTTTTCTGTAATGAGGATCCCTGCCTACCACTCTCTTTCCAATTTCTTTTGGCCATGAAGGACATGTGCTCATTCACAGATCCCTCTACTGATATCTGCCTCCTTTTCTCTTCCTGTTGAATGGTGGCATAGACTTCATTCAAGGTGGAAAAGGGCTTCATCAGTAAGATCTGTGCCTTAATGTTTTTGTACGATTCATTCAATTCCATTAGGAACTTCATTACCTAATCTCCCTGTTGGTTCTCTACTACCATCTTCAGACATCCACAAGTGCAGTTAGGAATATTCTCATAATTCAAAAGTTCATCCAGAAGAGTTTTAAACTTCGAAAAATAAACACTCACATCATCTTGTCTTTGAACTAGAGCCATGATGGTCTGCTTAACTTCATAGACTCTAGGGTCATTCTGTTGTGCAAAACGTTGTTCAAGCTCTAACCACAGTTGATTTACAGTTTCAGCATACACAGTGTTGTATCTGATGTCTACTGCCATAGTATTTTGGAGCCAAGTAATGACAATATCGTTGCACCTTAGCCAATGCTCCATTAGAGGGTCATTCTGATCAGTTGACTCACAGATTGTACCATCTATGAACCCCAACTTATTCTTGATTCTGAGGGATCGTTTTATGGATCTAGCCCAAGAATGGTAATTGTTTGCTTCGAGTGTTTGAGTAATCAATGTACCCCCATTCCCATCATTACTTCCAATGAAATAGGGGCTGTTTGGGTGTGTAGGTTCGAGAATTTTGAAATTAGATCCATTCTCAGGATTGATCTTTGGATTTTGATTTGCACTAGCATTTGATGAATCATTTTGGATTTCAACATTTTGTTGCATTTCAACGTTTTGCTCAGCCATTATTTTGTCTCTGATACCATATAAGAAAATGAAATAAAATTGAAGATTGAAATGCTAAAATGATGAACTGAAGCCAGAACAATTTAGATTATGCTACTTGCAAATTAATTGATTCATAGTCAATGAAATTACATCCATATATACACTTACAAAACATGTGCAAAAAGAAATAATTACAAAGAATCAAATATGGTTCCAAAATAACAAACTCCAAGCGATGAAGTCTTCTAGATCATTCCTTACGTTCTGGACCTTCAATGTTTCATGTGGCTGCTTGTTTAGCTGACTGTGATGTCACCTCATTTGCCACCTGATCATCTGCCATGTGATCAACTCACTTGTCATAATTCATCGGATTTGAAAGCACACATAGACAAAACTAAGTTCTAAGTGAAATACCCAAAGGCGTATTTCAATCGAATTTGGTTTGGTTCTCGATTTTAGATCAAGGATTGAAAAACCAAATAAAAATGAATCTAAATAATATTTTAAAATTTTTTATATTGAATTAATTAAATTATTTTAATTTTTTCTAAACAAATTAGAAAATTAACTAATTTAGTTGAACAATTTTTAGTTTATTTGTGTTTGTTAATTATGCTTGTAGAGTTTTTTAGTATGACAAGTCAATCAATTGATAATTAAATCAAATAGTTCATAGGTATTACCAATACTTNTGGGCTTGTCTCCCATTATTGGGAGAAGAATAATATAATGAATAATATATTTTGGAGAATGTGTGGTTGAAATTTAAAATAACTTTATTAATTTGTGTGTAGAATATTTTATTGGGTGAATTTGTGGTGGAGATTGTTTACTGTAGAAAAAATATTTGATAAAATGGTAGACAAACATGAACATAATGTGACTTAAACACAACTTGAATTGTTTTAACTTTTTCTAAATAAATTAGCAAATTAACTAATTTAGTGATTAATACTCCAACTCGCAAGCCAAGTACATGTCTAGTTAGCCCAGCCCAATCTAATTTCTAAATTCAATTTTTTGTTTTATTTTTTTTTGGTCCAATTATCAATTCATTGTTAGCCCAAGATTTAGATCTTTTTAAGTTTTTATCATTTCCTTTTTAATTTTATACTTTCATTCGATTACATGTTCACTAACCCCAAACCATTTGATAAATTGAAAACCTACATTTACATACCCAAATTCGAAGACACCGACTGTCGAGTTTGACTTCCTCTCTCCAACTGCCCATTGAAGTTATGAATGAACATGTCATTAGTTGTATTTATGTAGTGTTGTTATAAATGTTAAAAAAATAATTATGGTATAGAATTGAACAAAACCAAGCTGAACCGAATCGAACGGAAATGTCCAACCCTAAAAGCACATATGAAGTGTAAGACATCAAAAGCCACTCTGAGGGATTTAGTTAATGAACAGTACAAATCAGACAAGTGCGAAGTGCAAGTGGGACAAAAATTAACAGTATTCCCAAAGTCCCTCTTTAAATTTTCACTTGTCAAATAAATAACATTTTTGTCCTTGGTAATCCAGCATTAGCTCAATAAACAATGTCAATACAATCTCTCGACTGAAATTCAACAATTTTATTACGTTAAAATGAATATGTCTAAATTGAAAATTTGACAATAGGATTATTAATTATGCATCAAATTCAAAAGCAAACTCACCTTCTAAGCAATAACTTATTAATTATGCATCAATTCCATTAATGAATAGTTCGTTATAGAATCTCTTTTGATTCATTAATGGCAATTATCGACTGAGATAAAGATAAGAACATTTTGTATCAATTATCCATAGTAGAATCGCAGTTATCAAGTCCATTAAAGCAGCCTCAAATAGTAAATCACCTTCCAAAAGAGACACGACAAGTGCTCCAAACTTAAAATAAATTAACTGGTTGGTTTTGTTAATCTACAGTGGCAATTTGATTATTATAAAGATTTTATGTATTAGGAAATTATTAAGTTGTTAGTGTAATAAGCACTATAACTAGAGGGATCTTTGTATTTAGTTATTAAAGTCACGTCTTAAAATATATTATTCATTCTGTTTTCCATATTTGCCAATATATAAGTCTTACAAATTGTCATTTCCACTAAAAGATTTATTTTGCTGACTCTCAACTATTTGGGATACAAATCTTCAAATAAAAGGGTAAGTAAGATTAATCTTAATTGTCCTATAAATAAACAAACATTGATATAAGTAGGTTGTTCGCTGAGGTAAAATATATGGACATTTTGTGTCAATTATTCATATTGAAATAGCATATGTCAATTCCATCAGACAACCCCGAGTGTTGATTTACCTTTCAAAAAAATATATGACAAGTACTTCAAATTTAAAATAAATTTACTGGTAGCAATTTGATTTACATTTATTACAATAAAGATTTTATTTATTAGAAAATTATCAAATTGTTTGCGTGATCAGCACTATAACTAGAGGGATCGTCATCCTTATTTATACAAGTCACGTCTTAAAATGTATTATTCATTCAATTTTCTATATATTTGCAAATATAAAAATCTTACAAATTTTCATTTTCCAATATTACATTTATTTTGCCGATTTTCATATTTTTGGGATACAATTTTTCAATAAAAAGGTAAATAAGGTTATCCTTAATTGTTTTACAAATAAACAAAAATTGACAAATGACAAATGATCTTAATATTCACCTGCCAAAAGAAACTCCATAAATAGCACTATTGAGGACAACAAATAACTCGTCAATAGGGGCGGACCATGATATAAACCGCCCTGGCTGGGTTATTGCGGAATTTGCCCAAATAAGTCATAATTATGCCAATTAAGAAAACAGAGTTTACGCCCAAAGACCAGTGGGCATGATGTGAATTTTTTCCATTTCAATAACTACACTAAAAAAAAAAAACTAATTCCAAAATTACTATTTATATCTTTTATTACAAAATAATATGTACACTCTTTTAACACTTTTGATTATACTTTTTTAACAAGTGTTACAAAAATATAACAATGTTAAATTTTTTCGTAACACGTGCAATAAACACGTTATACATTTGTAACAAGTATAATATATTTTTTTATATTTTCGTAACACTTATAACACATTATATTACACATGTGATTAGATTACATGTAGTCATGTCAACGAGTCGAGTCGAGTCACGAGCCGAAACTTAAAGTTCAGGCTTGGCTCAAGCAAAATAGGTTCGAACTTTTTTAGGCCAAAAAAATGAGGCTCGGTCCAAAGTTTCGGATCAAACCTTAGCGAGTCGAGCCGGCCCAAGGTTTTTTTTTTAATTCTTTATAAATCTATAATTTTTTATAATGTACTTAAAATTTGTGCAATTTATACGTATTATAAATAATAACTAAATATTAATATATAAAAAAATACATCGAAACTTAAAAAGAATATAATAATAAAAAATAAATAAAAGCTCACGGGCCGGCCCAAATTGAGCCGACCCCCCAAAATGGGGCTTGACCCATTGAGCCCAAGCCGGCCTGGTTCAGACTTTTTTCGGGCCGAGCCCAGGACGCCCACTGTCGAGCTTTGTGACATCGCTTATTACACGTGTGACAAATTGTATTATGCCCACCTTAGCCAATGTGATGACGACCTCCATCACAATGACGCAACCCAAACCCAGCTCAATACCACCACCGCCACCATTATCATCATTAAGAAAAATCGCAAAATCGACATCATCGCCACCCTTAAACACCACCAAGGCCTCTACATATTTCCTCCACCACAACTAGTGGCAGTTAGAGCGGTTGTCGACCGTCGATCGCCGTTTTCTACTTTTCACTCAACCAAATAAAAGGGGCACTGGATGCAATTTTTGGGTGGTTCTGCATAATACGCCAAAAGACAAATTTAGCCGTCTTTTTTCCACGAACAAAGTATGAGGGAGCATATTATAGAGTGAAACTAAGTTAAGTGCATTTTGGTTTATGAAAAAAAATATAACAAGAAACCACGAGTAAAATTCAAATCGTTTTTCACAGTTCCAAACAGCTCCAAAAGCACCAAACTTAAGAAGATGTCATTAGATAAAAATGGAATCTTCAGACAGACATAAGAGCCCGTTCAATGACATAATTTAGTATTGCCTATTAGTATATCATCATAATTTGAAAAGAAATTAGCAATTTCACTAGAACAACAAAAGACTCAAAATTTAGCCTAAAAGACTCAGATAATTTAAGGTCTCATTCAATAATTATAATTTGTGCGAGCACAAAAACAACAATACTCCAACAGAAAAACTCAAATAAAGCAAACACAGATGTACAACAAACCATCATCAGCACTAAGTCATAAAAACCTTGTACTATAAACAATTATTATACGTCTATATATAAATTTACACTCAAAAGTCATAAATCATAAAACATAATAATCATAACTAATAACTCACAATTTCACAGTCATAACATAAATCATTAAGCATAAATGATAAATAAAAACTAAACTGAAGTTGAAAAGAACAAAAACAAAGGGCGTCTGGGCCTACCTTTTTTTTTTTTGGGAAAATTACAGAATTCCAGGTGTTTGAAGATTAAAATTCAAAAATCATAGACCAAATTTTATTATTCAAAAAATAGGTACTATATAAAACCATAACCCTAATTTTATCACTCGCTCGCTCGCTCACTCGCTCTCTCTCTCTCTCTCTCTCTCTCTCGCTCGCGTTCCTCCACCATCTCTCTGTATCTCTACCGCCGCCGCCTCATCCACCCGCCGTCAGCTCCTCCTCCCTTCTTCCCCCCCTCCCCACTGCAGCTTCTCCCTCCCCTTCCCATTGCAGCAGCGTCGCGACTCAATATTAACATGTTACATGTGTTTCTAGAGTCACGGTTCAAAAATACAGGTCACATTTACCGGAATAGTCACCGGAACGGTCATCGACATAGTCGTCGGAATCGGAGCAGTCGCCGGAATAATCACCGGAACGACCACCAGAATCGGAGTAGTCGCGCGGACGATTGTCGGAGCGGCAGGGGTGGTGGAGATAGGGTGGGTATATATATATGTATATGTCAAATATCTGATTTTTGAAATTTAAAAGTTGTTTTCTTATTTTTGAAATAATGTATACTTAAAGTAGGATTTTTGAATTTTTCCCTTGATTATAAGCCAAGTAAAAGTCCATTAAAAGCCCATCTTCTTTGTGTAAGGCGTAAATTTTATGAACTTTACTCTTACTTGGAATCAAGCCACTGAACTTAATTCAAAGAAATCATAAAAATATACTTTAATTTGTGAGTAATTAAGCCACTCCTTTAACTTTCCATTAAATCACTTAACAACGATCATTGAACTTTAATCTTACATGCAATCAAGTAATTAAACTTTTAATTAAGAGCAATCGCACTATTGAGTTTTAATTCCAAGGTATAAAAATTTATTTTTAATTCTTAATAACGTTTTAATTGTTCGAAGATCATTAAATAAATAAAATAACACATATCGAACAACTAAAATTAAAAAAATATCATATTACTTAATAATTTCTATAGCTAGATATTTTTTAAGTTTTCAAGACTAGACAATTTCAAAGATTCCAATTAATATTTATTATGTTAAACTCATAACTATCATCCATGAGGGCTTTGAAATTTGCAGCCGAGATTGGTGCAGAAGCATGCAATCTATGAGGGTTGTGGGAATTGCAGTCAGGATGTCAAAAAGTACTAGTGGCAGTCGTATCTGGTGGACTGTAAGTTCAAAATTCGTTTATAGTGGATTTGTGACTTGCAAAGTGCCCAGAGTTTTTAACCAATTGTTATTTCTCCGTGATCAATCTGCTTGTCATTTATTGTTTTCCATATAAGCACGGCAATTCAATTTAGGATAATTGGCCTGATTTATTAACCATCTAGAGATAATTAATAGCGACTTGTTGCTATTTAATTTTTAATTTTTAATTCTGCATTATCACCTATTCATCCTCCTCTAGGTGTAATTTGGGTCGAACCTCGTTATTTCATTTTCAAATAAAAGGATAAGTAAGATTAATCTTAATTGTTTTATAAATAAACAAACACTGATATAAGTAGATTGTTCGCTGAGGTAAAAGATATGGATGTTTTGTGTCAATTACCCATGTTGAAATAGCATATGTCAATTCTATCACACAACCCGGAATGTTGATTTACCTTCCCAAAAAGACGTGACAAGTACTGCAAATTTAAAATAAATTAACTGGTAGCAATTTGATTTACATTTATTACAATAAAGATTTTATTTATTAGAAAATTATCAAATTGTTAGCGTGATCAGAACTAGAACTAGAGGGATCGTCATCCTTATTTATAAAAGTCACGTCTTAAAATGTATTATTCATTCTATTTTCTATATATTTGCCAATATAAAAATCTTACAAATTGTCATTTTCCACTATTACATTTATTTTGCCGATTTTCATCTTTTTGGGATACAATTTTTCAATAAAAAAGTAAATAAGGTTATCCTTAATTGTTTTACAAATAAACAAACATTGACAAATGATCTTAGTATTCACCTGCCAAAAGAAACTCCATAAATAGCACTATTGAGGACAACAAATAACTTGTCAATAGGGGCGGACCATTACGGAATTGGCCCAAATAAGTCATAATTATGCCAATTAAGAAAATAGAGTTTACCCCCAAAGACCAGTGGGCATGATGTGAATTTTTTCCATTTCAATAACTACACTAAAAAAGTAAACTAATTCCAAAATTACTATTTATATCTTTTATTACAAAATATTATTTACACTCTTTTAACACTTTTGATTATACTTTTTTAACAAGTGTTACAAAAATATAACAAGTGTATTACATTGTTACATTTTTTCGTAACACGTGTAACAAACATGTTATACGTTTGTAACAAGTATAATATAATTTTTTATATTTTCGTAACACTTATAACACGCTATATTACACATGTAACACCTATAGTATATTGTGTTGTGATTGGATTACACGTGTAACAAATTGTATTATGCCCACCTTAGCCAATGCGACAACGACCTCCATCATAATGACCCAACCCAAACCCAGCTCTCTTCCTCCACCACCAAGGCCTCTACATATTTCCTCTACCACAACCAGTGGCGGATCCAGGATTCTTGGTCAGCTATAGCGGTTGTCGACCATCAACCGTCGTTTTCTACTTTTCACTCAACCAAAGAAAAGGGGCACTGGATGCAATTTTTGGGTGCTTCTACGTAATACTCAAAAGACAAATTTAGCCATCTTTTTTCCACGAACAAAGTATGAAGTGCAACTAAGCTAAGTGCATTTTGGTTTATGAAAAGAATATACCAAGAAACCACAAGTAAAATCCAAATCGTTTTTCACAATTCCAAACAGCTCCAAAAGCACCAAGCTTAAGAAGATGTCATCAGATAAAAATGGAATCTTCAGACAAACATAAGAGCCCGTTCAATCACATAATTTAGCATTGCCTATTAGTCTATCACCATAATTTCAAAAGAAATTAGCAATTGCACGAGAAAAACAAAAGACTCAAAATTTAGCCTAAGAATTAATTTCACAAACGGTCACTGAAGTTACACGAAAATAACAAAATGGACACTAAAGTGTAAAACTTGCGGAAATGGTCACTGAATTTTCACGCGGTTTAAAAAATGGTCACTGAAGTTTCATGCGGTATCAAAAATGGTCACTGAACTTAGTTTTAGGACTTTTATGTCTTAATTCAAACATAAAGTACCAAAACTCGCGGAAAAAGAAGTTGGAGGACCTCAAGTGCAAAATTCAACTTAAAATCTCCCCAACCCCAAACCCAGACCACAACTTTTCACGCCCCATTCCACCACATTCTGGCCACCAAAACCACCAAACCAACACACCATCTTGAAACCCTTACTTTTCTCTATGCAACCCACCCAAAAA
>OU503041.1:7935568-7953647 GCA_912172775.2 Fraxinus pennsylvanica | reverse complement strand
CAAGTTTTAAACTTTATTGACTGTTTTGTTTAAAAGACTCAAATCATTTAAAGTCTCATCCAATAATTATAATTTGTGCGAGCACAAAAACAACAATACTCCAACAGAAAAATTCCAATAAAGCAAACACACACACATGTACAACAAACCATTATCAGCACTAAGTCATAAAAACCTTGTATTGTGAAATATTATCATACGCCTATATATAAATCTACACTCAAAAGTCATAAATCATAAAATATAATAAATCATAACTAATAACTCACACTTTCACGG
This sequence comes from Fraxinus pennsylvanica, assembly GCA_912172775.2. Taxonomy (NCBI): domain Eukaryota; kingdom Viridiplantae; phylum Streptophyta; class Magnoliopsida; order Lamiales; family Oleaceae; genus Fraxinus; species Fraxinus pennsylvanica. Next base: position 7,953,368 of record OU503041.1, on the reverse strand, counting down.
TCATAACATACATCAAAAATTATAAATGATAAATAAAAAAATAAAAAGTTGAAAAGAACAAAAACCAAAAAAAGAAAAACCACATCCAGTGGGCTGGGCGTCTGGGCCTTTCTTATTTTTATATAAAAAAGGAGGCCCGGAATTAATTAAAAAGGAAAAAAATACTGTCATCTTACAAATTTTCCTCCATCTCCATGCGCGACGCCTGAACTTCAGTTTTCAAGCTTCATCCTTGGCTCCGGCCATCACTGTTATGTTTTCTTTTGGGCCTGGTCAGTTAAGGTAAAAAAGGCCCACAGGCCACAACATAAGCCCAGACTCAAAAAAAAAAATAAAAACTTTACCTTGCCTCACAACCACCACAAAAATCACCATCTGCCACCCCGACTACCACCATTCATGTTAGCATAAATTGTGATTTGGGAAGTAATGGAGACAATCAAACATATACCCACTTCCAACATATGGCCACCAACATCACAAACCACCCCAAAAACCCACCATCGTCGTCCTCGCCACCAACCCATTTCACCTAAGACCACTCCACCACCAACAATAAAATCAGTTACTATAAATAAAAGAACACATTAATAAGATTCACTAAGCCTGAAAAATTCACCACTGTGCAAAGGCAGAGCGTAGAGTGTTTCATCCAATTTTATGAAGAATTAAGATCAAAGCACCACTGAAATATCCTCAAATTCAACTTTCTCGTTGTAGATTTTAAACGGTAAAAATCTCGTATGATGAATCTTTAGAAAAACAACAATCACAAATTCTTCGCTAATTCAATAAAACCTGAAATGGGAAGCCGAAGAGAGAAAGTAATTGGGAAAGAATTGATCGCTTCAGTTATATGGCAACGCTATTGTCATTAGGTGGTGGGAAGGATGGTAGTGGCTATGGTGTCGAGGTGTCAAGTGGGACGAGCCACTCATTGGCTTGCCTCATTCCACAAATGAGTCGAGCTACAAAATCCAAATGGCTCGCACAAGTTGGCTCGCCAGTCGAGCTAGCTAGCTAGCATGCAAGACATTTTCCATCACCTCACGAAACGAGGCTAAGCTTGCCTAGCCGAGTAATTTGCAATGATACTTTTTGGAGCCATGCAGATCGTATTTATAGCACCCTCATCATGTAGGGTTAGGAACCCATTGTAACAGTACGTGATTCATTCTGCAATTATCATGTTTATCTAGATTATGTATCAATGCTATATTTACTGCTTAATTAATATAACTATCACTATTGTGACTAATTATATTTTTGTAGTGGAGGGGGCCTTGGAAGCCCTAGATAATTGACATCCCTATTAGTTTAAATTTACTAATTTGTAGTCTTAATAAGTTTAGATTTAACTATACAATATATGTTTTTATTTTATCTCGCCCTACCTTTAACTTGAACTTAGATGTATTTCATCTTCTCAATAAGTGTCCTCCTTATTTTATTGTATTTAATGAATTTTTAAATGGTAAATGATGTGCATAAGTTAAAAGTATAAATAATAGATAGTAAGATGAATTACCAAAATTAACGCCTAATTGTTTGTGATTAAATTGAAAATTAATTTTCAACTTACACTACAACAAAAATAACATAAAAACGTTGCCATAGACCTGTTGCAATGTTGGAACGTGTATTACAAATCGAGGTGTTGCCGTATGGTAGAAAGATTGGCAACGTTTAAAAGGTCTACGACAACGTTTAAAAAATGTTGTCATATACATTTTCGCAAGGTTTCTTTGGCAATGTTTTCTAAACGTTCCCGTAGGTAATATTACATTTTTTCTTGCAATTTATGTAAATCGAGTGGAAAATAAAAAAATACTCATTTCTAACAAATTTTAAAATTGCATAAAAATTGATAATTTCATTACAAATTTTTGAATCCATACAAACATTAAAATGTAATACATCACCATCTAAAATAAATATGTAAGAACTTCACGGCATTCCCACTACATCACCACCTAAAGAAAAATGCAATCTTCTTGGATCACAAGTAAAATGAAGACACTGCAGCCCATTAACTATATATGCCAACTGCAATTCAATGCAGTAATTCCCAATTAAGTTTCAATTGATTTTTCCTCACCCTTCTCAATGCATCTTCAAGACTACCAGTTGGGGCATAATCATAAATCAAAGAATACCTATCGAATTCACGAATGTAAGCCCTCAAACTCATCAAATTCCAATGCCTTAAACTAGCAAGAATTTCGAGCTCCTGTTGTATCCTTCTCTTGACTGCCTTGCTCTGAGCTCCAATAGAAACATTCTCAAAGGGCTCCAGCTGCTTGATCGCAACATGCCGACTACCTGATCATTTGCCATAGGTGAGCCTGGAAGATATGCCCAAGAGGTTTGCCATGGATAAGATTGTAAGCTGGGGAAAATAGTTCTTCTCTGCTACTGGAATGGTGTTTGTTATGATAACATCTTGGAATAGTCCACTGGACAACCGCTCGATTGTAGGAGAACTGCAAAACATTTAACATGAATATTGAGTAAACAAAATAATGAAAAGTATTATACCTGATTCAGTACAAGGAAAGTCCAATATCTTAACAGTACAAGGAGTTGATCAAGAGTCATTATTCGTCATAGTTTAACTTCTGGTTAGATAGGCGACCGTGACTTTGGAAGAAAGTATAATTTTTAAGTATTGACCCTGTTATCTGGATGGAGTTCCAGGATCGTAGTTCTTTCTAGAAAAGAAGGTCCCATAGGCTATCTTAGCGTTGTTAATTGGAGGTGCTTCCTCTTATTGCAACTTTTCTAGATTTATAATTAAGTTGAACCAACTTCAATGGTTAACTTGCAATTATATTTGAATTTCCTGTAAATAGGTTGGTGTATAATATTCTGGATCTTAATTTTTTTAATACATTTCATGTAACACAGTGGAGCCTTCTCGCTGAGTGTGTGTTTTTCGGTAAAGTTCGCCGGTAAGATGCTTTGCCTCTTCCTATATTTGAGCATGCTGATACTGATAACCAGTTGTGAACATCTCATTTCATTACCAAATTATGATTTGGCTGCAAGTGGGTTTTTTTTTAACCTTTGAGGTCATGCTGGCTTCACTTGAAAATTACTTCATGCATGTGTGCTTTTGATGGCCTTAGATGTGCTGCTGCATTTATTGGGGGAGAGCATATATTTTCTGCACTGACTTCTTCCCCATTTTGAATCGGAAGGCCTTGTTTAATTGTGCATATATTGGGCGTCTATTCTGTTCTTTATTTAACATTTTGCGCCTTGTATGGATGTGGAAATCATTGTTTCTTTCCTCCTCTGGAATCATCTTATGAACGTGTTGGGTTGTCGAGTAATAGGTTTTTTTTACGAATATTTGTTGTGATGGGCTCTCAAGGAACCTTTTCAAAAATTAGATACTAAGGTACAGAAACAGAATTGTTTCATTGACTATTTTCACAAGCTGAAAATATAAATAATTAGCAACTTCAAGAGTTTCCATGTTTGGTTGAAGTTTCATTCGGTTCAATTTCCATATTAGCAACTTCAAGAGTTTCCTTGCTTGGTTGAAGTTTCATTCGGCTCAATTTCCACTAAACATCAAACGCAAGTCACGTCCTTTATCTTTTATATTTGACAAATTGATACCCACATGGCACCTGTAAATTTCACTAGAAAATAAATAAATTAGTTTGTGTTGCTATTATTATTGAAAGTTTATTTTTCACCTAATTAATTTATACCTTACATATGTACTCAGATTCTAAAGATAGTTGTGCCATACTTTCTAGAGCGGACAAATCAAGTACTCCAAAGTTACATAGGAAATCGCTTTCTTTCCTCTAACATTTGACAAATGCCTTAGCTAAATTGAAGTGTGCAATGCTTATCTAATCCCCATTTTTGGATGCTCCGAGATATTAATGATAGTTCAAATCATGATAATGTTTTTGTCATGATAATAATACAATACTTACGAGAGTAAAGTGGAACACAATTAGGAATTGCTAGGGGAATGAGTATCGACTCACATTCTTGTAGGGTTTGATGCGACCCTCCGTCAATGCCTAATAACAATAATTTATGCTAAATACATAATCTTTTTGAAGAAATTTATAATAGAAAATATTTAATCATACTAACTAACCTAAAGGAGAAAAAGGGAGATAATTAATAAATAGAATTAATGAAAAATAATGTCATTTAATTGAATAATACTTGCAACAATATTTAACTAAAAAATCTTTGTGCCACAGAATCACGGGACAATCTTGATAGACTCTTTATTTACTAGTAACAATAATTAATTAAACGCACTTTGTAACTAACCAAAATAAATGAAAAATGAGTCAATAGCTGAAATATATTTACAGGAAAATGAGAACCTCTCCCTTAGCAACTGACACAACAAATCGTACTCAATTGTTTTCCCAAGTTAAAAATATAAATAAGTAGCCACTCCAAAAGTTTCTGAATACAAGGTTCGCGATATTCTTTGGTCGAATTTTCACCTTGCTCAATCTCTCAATAATGTCCAAAGGCAAATCACATCCTCAAACTTTAAGACTTGACAAATTGATACTCGTGTTCTAATTAGTTTGTGTTGCTGCAATCATTGAAACCCTTTTTAAAGTTAATTTTTCTTTTAATTAATTTACAGTATAGATACTTCAAGTTTCTAAAGATATATAGTTTAACCCTTTGATCTAAATTGGACAAATCACATACTTTCATTTCGAACATGTGACAAATCTAATACCTATAATTACTAAGTTGAAGTGTACAATGACAATTGTAAATTGTTTGTGTTTATCTTCGGCTTCTTTCTTTTTGTATACTCCTAATAAAGTTCCAATCATGCTAATATTTATGTAATGATAAGAATACTCACAAAAGTAAAGTTGACGAATATTCAAATAGAATTAGGAATTGATCAAACGAATTGTTGTCAGGTGGGTGCTTTTCATCAAAAAGTCCTATAAAATTTATGCAATTAATAACAGTAAATATTTTAGCACACTAAGAGCATCTCCATTTTAAAGAGTCGAATATAAAATCATGCTCCAAGATACTCTTTAAATTAACATTTTAATTTAGAAAGTGGGTCTCACTCTCTATAATTAAATGCATTCAAAGTGTTTCAATTTTCAATGTAGGAAAAAAATAAAATAATTTAAAGAAAAGCTAGTTAAAATCAAAGATAAAGAAAAACAATTAATATTTTTTAGGAGTAGTAAAATTAAATGTTAAATATGAAGAGCTTGTCGGAGTATTTCAAAATTTTAACTCTCTAGATGTGCTTCAAATGATAGAATGTGCTCTTTAAAAATAGAGAGTCTCTTGGATATGCTCTAACCCACCCAAAAGTTTAAAAAATTAAAATAAAAAATAATGACAATATAATTAATTGAAAAATAAAGTCATTTAACCGAGAAATCTTTGTTATTTGACAAAATTATAGGACAGACTCTTTATCTATTAGTAACAGATATTAATTAAACCCACCCTGTAACTACAATAACCAAAATTAACGAAAACTGAGTCAATATTCAAACCTTAAATATACTTACTAGAACGACAAACTTCATCACAGGACTCGTACATCAGGAATATGACAAATTTTTGGCCACTCAGAATCAGGACCGCTTTCTGCCTTGCATCTGTCTTCCAACAACGGACATGACGAAATAGTTAATTGTTTTAATTTGGTGAGTCGTTGCATAGCTTCTTTAGAGGGCAGATGCCTAAGCTTTTTACATAACCATAGCTCTAATACTTCAAGAGATGACAAATTCCCAAACCAATCAGGCAATGCTTCCATTCCAAAACTACATATTTCCAATTCTTTTAAGGAAGTGAGATGTTGAAGCTGATATGGTAAAGAGACACAAACCGCTTCGCCAATTAGATTGAATTTGCCAAATAACATTAATTTCTCGAGGGATTTTATGCGTTTGAAACCGTCGAGAAAATCTTGAGATAAATTGAATTTTGAGAATCCCCGAATCTCCAATTTTGTTAAGCTATTAAGGTATCCAATCCCACTCAATTTAGGAAACGAAGTGAGATTCGGGCAATCCGTAACAGATAGATGTTGTAGAGATCCCATCCCACTCATTTCAGGAAGTGATGTGAGATTACAGCAACCAGTCAACTCTAGATGCCTAAGCTTTTTACACCCACATAAATTTAGTTGTTCAAGAGATGACAAATTCCCAAACCAATTGGGCAATTCTTCTATTCCAAAATCCGATATTGTCAATTCTTTTAGCGAAGTTAGATGTTGAAGCTGATCTGGTAGGGAGATCCAATCTGCTCGACCTATTAACTCTAATTTCTCAAGGGATTTCATGTGTTCGACACCGTCGAGAAAATCTTGAAATGAACTGAACTGCATTGAATTTGAGAATTTCCCAATCACCAATTCTATTAAGCTGTTAAGGCATCCAATCCCACTCAATTTAGGAAACGAAGTGAGATTTTTGCATCCAGTAACAATTAGATTCTGTAGGGATCCCATCCCACTCATTTCAGGAAGCGAAGTGAGATTCGAGCAGCCACGCACAGATAGACGTTGTAGAGACTGACTACACTCTAGCATTTCATTTGGAAGGTTGCTCAACTCATAGCAACCACCAATTTCCAAGCTCCGAAGGGGATGGAGGCCTTTTTGTCCATTTTGATACGAAATTGATTGCAGATTTCTACAATATATTTTCAATTTCTCAAGAGACTGGAGGCTGCCTAGGTCATAGGGTAATTCCCCCAATTTATCACAAAACACAATTTCCATCTCTTTCAGAGAAGCTCCGCTGCCCCGCAAGTGGGGAACATGAGTTAACTCATGACACCAATGTATTTTCAAATATTCGAGGCAAGGAAATACCTGCTTTCTGCTCGTTTGTGCTTCTTCCCACTCTGTTAGGTTCCGCATTTCCTGTATTGTAAGACGTTTAAGTGACGGGAATGATACATCACACTCTCCATAGAATGACGGTCTTATCGATCTTACATTTTCCAGATATTCGAGCTTTAGATCCTCGAGGAGTGGTAGGTGACCGAGCATTGGGATTTCTTCTAATTCATAACAAAAACCAATTTCGATCTTGATCAATTTATCAAATATCACCAGATGGCCTCCAATGCCTTTATATATTCCCATATTTTTAGTCCAAAATGGAAAGTTTTTACCTCGGAATCCTTGAATCGTTAGGCCTTTTAGCTTTTCATGAGGTTGCAGCCCTTCAAGTACACTCTCATCATTGATGTTACTTTCTGTGGAATCCGTTGACCATATCCTAATACTCCATAGGAAGTCTAGCTCATAAATGTCTAGCTTTCCAGCCATATCTGCACGCTCAGCTTCTGTTTTGCCGCTCACCAATTCCAGATTCCATATTCGTAGTGTGCCCTTTAATTTCTTCAACTTTCCTAGCTCATCGATTCGACAACCTTCCTTGTCACTCAAACAAAATAATGGTAATGTTTGAAGGCAAGATAAACTTCCGATATTAGGTGGCATCTCGAAATCATTGCCAACATAATTAAAATTAAAATAGAGATGCCTTAAACTAATCAAGAATTGCAGTTCTCTAGGAAGCCTTTGTCCTGGGATCCTCAAGGTTTGCAAAAGGTAGAGCTTGCAAATAGATTCGGGCAGAGTATAGAGATCATAATTGTCGGACACATCAAGATATCTCAAATGTTTCAACTTGCCAATTGATGTTGGCAATTCTTTAATATTTGCACCACGTAGCTTTAGAGAATGCAAATGCTTGAAGTACGGCAAAATTTCATGTGGTACTCTGCTGCCCAAGAACAATGTGCGGAGATCACTTTCTCTCTCTTTTATGTCCATGTGTAATTCCTCTCCAATTGATTCTATCGCAAGGTGTCGAACTTGAACATTGTCATCAGCAGTGCGACCATCCGTATCCATGAAACCTTCCGATTTCGAAACTGAACATGCAAGATCGTGGACAAGATCGTGCATCTTGCACCATTTGATATTGCCATACTCGTCCTTTTCGGGCTCTTGGAATAAGAAATTTTGTAACAAGACATTAAAAACTTCATCGCCTCTATCCTCCATCTCACTTTTTTTATTAATCGGAAGAAATCCTTCCGCCATCCAGAGCTGGATTAAGTCTTCTCTTTCCATGACGGAATCCTTGACAAATAGTGAACAATAGACAAAACATTTTTTCTCCGATGCGGAAAGTAAGCGATCATAGCTTACCTTTAGGACTTGCAACACACCCTTCTCACCCGCTTCAAGATTTGAAAGCCCAGAGTCTCGAACTGACTCCCACTGTACTATATCCTTTTTTCGCAAAACTCCTCCAATCACATTTGCTGCTAGAGGTAAACCTCTACATTTGCGAGCAATCTCTAATCCAGTAATCTCAAATTCTTCTGGTACTTCTTGACCCTGAAATGTCATTTCTCTGATAATGGACCAGCATTCACGATCTTCTAATGCCCTCAAGCTGTATGGACTATTGTAAGTGTTCACAATAGATACCACATTTTCTTCACGTGTGGTGACGATTATGAAATTTCCTTTATTGGAGCTAGCTCCCTCCAGAGTATTTTTGAAAGCATTCCATTCACGTGTTTCTACTTTCCATAAATCATCGAGAACAAGCAAGTATCTTTTGTTTTTTAATTCCTCTGCAGTCTTTTGAACAACAACTTCCAAGCTATCTCCATCAAATTTTTGCTTCAATAATATTTCCAGGATCCTTTTAAAAAGATCCAGCTTATCAAAATTTTCTGATACACAGACCCAAATCCTTTCGTCGAAATGGGTTTGTGTACAAGGGTGCTTGAAGATGTTGCGTGCTAAAGTTGTCTTTCCAATCCCTCCCATTCCGACGATGGGAAGGACGGAAAGGACATTATTGATTGAGCTGGTTATCGTCTTCAGAATTTTCGATTCATCACTTTCTCTTCCAATGACAGCTGGATCCACAGTGACGCTGGAAGTTTCCTTGACCTGAGGCTTTGAAAGAGGACAATCTTTAACTCTGTTGAGGCCAAGGCTATCAGCTTCCTTGTTTATCCTTTTGAAGTTGGCACTTATGCCTTTGATTTTGTGAGCCATCTCCCGTTGAAATGTCAGAGTGGTAGTAGTACAGCAACGGAAGTTTAAACATCCCTTTGGCTTAATCTCGTCCTGGGTCTCTATTGTACGACGCAAATCTTCATATTTGATCTCGTCCAAAACATTTTCGGCATCATATGCAACATTTTTGAGTTCCTTGAGCCAGCATTTAACATCATCGTCGATTTCGCGCTTCTCAGCATCTTTCAAGACTTGGTTGACCTTTTCCAAGTATTTTTTTAGGTTTGCATATTCCTTCTTGAAACCACGCACAAGATTGATTTCTTCAGCAGCTACAGCAAACAACTTCTCCAGTATAAATTTTACGCCTTCAATAGCCACAGCTTCCATTTTTTCTTGCTTAGGAAATTTGGTGTGAGTGATTGATTGATTTCGGGAGGTAGAAAAAGTGGCTTAGGGGTGGATAAAGATTGCAAAGGAGTTGTTTGTGGTGTAAATGATTTTTTTCTCTGTTTAAAAAGAGTAAGCAAATTCTTTACTCAACTTTAAAGTAACAAATTATGATTCTTAAACCATTAATCACTACAACAAAAAGTAAAGAGCTATGATACTTAACCCATTAGTGACTGCATCCACAACCAAGTAAAGAATTCTTTACTCAACTTTAAAGTAACAAATTATGATTCTTAAACCATTAATCACTACAGCAAAAAGTAAAGAGCTATGATACTTAACCCATTAGTGACTGCATCCACATCCGTTAGCATAAAGTAAAGAATTCTTTACTCAACTTTAAAGTAACAAATTATGATTCTTAAACCATTAATCACTACAACAAAAAGTAAAGAGCTATGATACTTAACCCATTAGTGACTGCATCCACAACAAAGTAAAGAATTCTTTACTCAACTTTAAAGTAACAAATTATGATTCTTAAACCATTAATCACTACAGCAAAAAGTAAAGAGCTATGATACTTAACCCATTAGTGACTGCATCCACATCCGTTAGCATAAAGTAAAGAATAAAAGAATTATGATACTTCTGACAATCATTAAAATAATACTTTTTAAAACTAAATTAGTTACCTAACATTAAAACTAAATTAGTCACCAAATCCACTTCCGTTAGAATAAAATAACGAATGTGATGGCATTGCAAGCTATTTAACAATTTTCACCTTAGTGTGCTAATTAATAAAAAGTTGAGATGTAAAATGCATTAAAAAAAAATTGGGGACTACCAAATGAGCAAAAGTTGTTGTCTTTCATTTCAATTAAAATATGAAAAAAATGAAAAGCTTCTACGAGACTAAATGGGCCTAGCGTAAAACGTAACTAAGCGACAACATCGATATTTGAGTATGATCTTCTAGACATATTGTCGATGTCATTAAGACCGCATGGTCTTCTACTCATGGAATAAAATAAGATATTAGAAAAAAGGACATAGCATTTCAAATTTTTATGTTTGGACGAAGTCCCCTTCAACGAAATCAAATCAAAGTATAGTTACCAAGTTAAACAAATTTAAGTAAAACTACCAGTAAGAAATAGCGATCAAGTTTTATTTGAATGCGTTCCCCTATTATATAATTTATGTTCCACTAGTGAAATAGTTTAATAAAATGTTCAATCTAAAAAGAACTTTCTAAATATATATTAACAAATAATATACATGAAAATAAACAAAACACACATTTTAATATTATCCTAACGTCACCTTGAAAAGTAGAGTTTAAAGTATAGTGAACAATCAAATACGTCCGTCAAAGTATAGAGAGCCATCAAAGACACTTTACTTGCGTGGATGCAAAATGGAAGTGATTTCGGTGAGTAATTTTGACACTTTGAGAAGTTTAGTGGTAAAACCCCAATATTTTAAAATGTAGCGAACAACTCTCTATCTAAGGACAATCTCATATCGACTTATTTATTGATAATTGAATTATACATTTCTCTCTGTACCGACTAAATCATACACCACATAATTCAAATTCAAATTCCAAAGCAAGAAAAATGTTTATGAAAAATGCCCATGCCTGTGGAGAAGTTAGTCTAAAATCATCTTCTTTTTTATTACTAAATTAGTTACCCAACATTAATGAATTATGATACTTGAACCATTAGTCATTACATCCATTTCCATTAGCATAAACTAGCGAATTTGATGACATTGGAAGAAGAGATTTTAACAATGTCTACCTTAGTGCCCATATGATTAAAAAATTAAAGAATAAAAGAATTATGATACTTTTGACGATCATTAAAATAATACTTTTTTTTCTCAAAATCATTTTCAACAACGTATGCTTATGACAAAATGTTTTGCGTGTAAATTCAAAACATTTTCCTACATTTTAACAACATAGTATTAAAAAAAAATTTTTAAAAATTCACTATTTCAAAACTCATTTTCCTTTTAAAAAAAAAGAAAAAAGAAGGCTCATTTAATAGTTTCAAACTGGATCTTAAACCATTAATCACAACATCCACTTCCCTTAGCATAAAGTAAAGAATTATGATACTTAAATTATTAGTCACTACATCCACTTCCTTTAGATAACAACATCCTCGTTGATTTCGCGCTTCTCAGCATCTTCCAAAACTGCGTAGATATTTTTGAGATAATTTTTTAGGTTTGCCGATTCTTTCTCAAAACCCCGGACAAGTTTTATTAAAGAATGTATGATTAAAAATTAGTAAAAGAATGTAAATAAAAATTTTAATGTGTACGAAACGAAACTTAGTCAAAGTTATATAAGCGTGCAATAACTTTCAATTAAAAGCGGCCCAATGTTTCACAAGCAATAATTTGATTCCATTGATATGTATTTTTTGTTTTTCGGTGCTATAACTTTCAATTAGAAATGACTCCAACGTCTACCAAAAGATAACTTGATAGATACCAACTCAATTATTGAAGCGTATTTTGTAACGCCCAGAATTTTTATTTTATTTTTCTATGGGACTAAATAAGTTGAAATGATAAACTCGACCCACTTATTTGGGTAGTATAAATCATTTGTTTGCTTATGTATAAATTATTCGGGTAGTATATTTAAATATTTCAGATGTTGAAAAAAAAGTATATCGATATTATACTCATTTTGAAGCTCTTGCTAAATAACATAAATTGGCTTAAGTAAAAATAATTTTGAACTAGTCATATTCGAGTTATTTTGATAGAAAGAAAGATAATCAAAATTCTATATTTTATTAATAAAGTAATAATATTAATAAAATATGTTGGTGAGTGTACGTGAAGTCAAAAGTTTGAAACGTGTCTTCACTTATTTTCTTCAAAATTGGAAGCCGAAACATTCATTTTTCGGATTAATTTCACAAATGGTCACTGAAGTTACATGAAAATAACAAAATGATCACTGAAGTTTCAAAGTTTCAGAAACGGTCACTGAAGTTTGAAATTTCTTTCACAAACGGTCACTGAATTTTCAGATTTTTTGGGTAAGTTTGAGGCAATTTTTCGACAACTTCCGACCACCAAAATCATAGATTTCGGATACCGTTGGAAAGCCCACAATGACCTCTTCAATTACCAAAAAAAATCTCCCCAAAATTCCAAGTGATTCGACCGAAATAAACCCGCGAAGTCGGCACCCAAAAATTATGAAAATCTGCCCTGATTTTCAAATTTTTTGGCCGAGTTTGCGGCATTTTTTCGACACCTTCCGACCACCAAAACCATCGATTTCGGATACCGTTGGAAAGCCCACAATGTCCTCTTCAATTACCAAAAAAAATCTCCCCAAAACTCCAAGTGATTCGGCCGGAATAAACCCACGAAGTTGAGCTCGAGCTACTTGTCCTAAAAAGGGCCAAGTAATGAGCTCGAGCTCTACTTGATACATTACAAAAAACGCATGAGCTCGAGCTACATGCCCTAAAAATGGCCCAAGTAACGAGCTCGAGCTCAACCTGTTAGGCATTGCAAAAATTGCAAGAGCTCGAGCTACTTGCCCTAAAAATGGCGTAGCGAACTCGAGCTCCACCTGTTAAAGATTGCAAAATCGCAAGAGCCCCAGGTGCTTACCCAAAAAATAGACCAAGTAACGAGCTCGAGCTTAACTTGTTAAAGATTGTAAAAAACGCAAGAGCTCGAGCTGCTTGCCTAGAAAAGGGCCAAGTAGCGAACTCGAGCACCGCTTGTTAAACATAACAAACCCGCATGAGCTCGAGCACCTCATTGCATCTCATCTCGCAGCTCGAGCACATAACTACCAGCTGCTATATGGATGCACGGGGGCCTGTGATATACCCGAATATTTGAGCACTCGACCTCGACGGTCCGGAAAACAATGCTCAACCTCGACCTCGACCTCAATGGTCTCAATGGCTCGACCTCAATGGCCTGTAATGGCAAAACAATGCCCGACCTTGAGCTTAATGGCCCATATGACCCCAACCTCGACCTCATTGGGACCCCAAATGCCCCTGGGATTTAGGTCAGGGTTAGTAGGTCGGGGGTGACTCTTTGTGCTCGTCTGAAACCCTCTACGAACAGCAATCCTACTTTAACTACAACTCCTCATGTTTCCTATCTCATTACAAATTGCTAACCCGTTAGAACTTTGACTTTCACTTAAACTATACACTTGTATCACAACACAAACACCTTACATGAAAAGGATAAGGATGGCAGGTAGTTGGATCCTTCTAGGACTCCATCTCTAACACTTATAAATACAATATCAAACATCATAATTCAGGTACGTTTTCATATATATTCCCAATATATAACCTCTTTCTCAAATACTCTCTCTCTCTCTGACTTAAGCATCGGAGGGGCGACGAGAACATACCTCGACGCCTTTGTTTCAGGTGTTGAAGAACCACTTGCGCGGAGTTCAGGCATCCAGTTCGAGTTCTTTGTCCATGTTTAAAACCATCGTAGTTATACTAATCGATTTAATCCCATGATTAAATCTCCATATTGTATAACAATATCTTGAATATTGTCTTGTTTCCAGAATGTAATGGGCATCTCTCAATTTCAACTTGTTCGATTAATTGGTGCCAAAAATTTGATTCTCTCTCTCTTCCTTCCTGTTTTTTTTAAGATCGTATCTTGTGTTTTTTGTTGAACCTAATTTGGTATATTTCTACTTCTACGGGGATGCATGGTTGTAATCGTTTTTCAATTTTCATTTGAATAGAAATCTACCCAAAATAACACACTTTTTTATTGTATCTCATTTTTTTTTTCCAGTTTTCAAAATGTGATTACGTGATTTTGTCATATTTGAGAGTAATTAAGCCACGCCTATAGCTTTTCGTTCAACCACTTAACCCAGGAGGAAGTGACCGTTAAGAACAACGTAATCTCTGCATGTTCTATCAATTCATCGGAGTAAGTTTTAGCAGCGATCATTGAACTTCAATCTTACATGCAACCAAGTAATTGAACTTTTAATTAAGAGCAATCACGACAATGAACTTGAATACTAAAGAATTGTTTTTCAATTATTTTAAGATCATTAAATAAATCAAATAATGCATAAACAACTAGAATTAAATAAATAAATAAATAAATAAATACCACATTACATTACTTAGGGTGTGTTTGTCTCCAATTATTGGGAGAAGAATGTTGTAATGAATAATATTTTTTTGAGAATTTGTGGTTGAAATTTAAAGTAACTTTATTGGTTTATGTGTAGAATATTTTATTGGGTGAATGTGTGGTGAAGATTGTTTACTGTAATAAACAATATTTGATAAAATGGTAGACAAACAAGACCTTAATGATTTCCACAGCTAGATAATTTTTAAGTTTTCAAAACAAGACAATTTCAAAGATTCCAATTAATATTTATTATCTTAAACTCATACAACTATTATACAAACACCTTTTTTTTTTAAAATTCTATTTTGATACTTAGAAGTGGACAAAATAAAAATTAATTGCAACCAAGTTTAGCCCGTTTGATTGTCATTATTGAGAAACAATGATGATTTGAATAATAATTTTTTAGAGAATATGTGACTAAAAAGTAGGAAATTTTTTTAAATTCACGTGCAAAATATTTTATTATGTGAATGCGCGGTTAAAAATGAGTACGAGAATTAAAGAATTTAGTAAGTGAGGGAGAAATTTACTTTGGTGACATGACATAATGAATCAAGATTCCGTTACTTAGCTCCCCGTTTGACACTCATTAATTTCTCATTTTGATTTTTTATTTCAACCACACATTCTCCTAATAAAATAATATTATAAACAACTTAATAATTTTTCATTACTTTTTCACCATACATTCTTACATCAATCATTATTTCAAAAAAAAACTTCTACACAAAATGGGTTTCATGCTAATTATAATTTCACAAGTTCTATTGAGTGGTTGAATAGGAGGCTAACGAAGTTATCTAATTGCTTGCAACTAAATTAACTAATTAAAGTTGAATAGTGTGATTGCAATAAATTAAAGTTCAACGACAAATGTATTTTACTCAATTCTTAACCACTTGTTAAACAATATTATTTTTTCTTTTTTTGGAACTTATTTTTAACCAATATTTTCTCCATAAACCCTTGTTTGATAATCATTCTTTCTTTCTCCTATTCATTTTCAATCACATATTCTCACAATAATTTTTTTTTTTTTCACATAAATTCAAAATTACTCATTACCTTTGAATCACACATTCTTATAAATTTTACTATTCAAATTAAAAATCATTCTTTTTTAAAAAAAAATCCGTGAAACAGTGTACCATAGAAACTTTTCCGTATTTTCAACCCACGAGCTCGTCATTTTTTTTATTTTTAATTATAGTGGGGCCCACCACCGTGAGAGGGTGTAAAACCTCGTAAACCTCATTTCTGTACATGAGGATTTAGCCCCCGTTTGTCATCCTTTAAAAAATTAAATTGTTTGCTGCAATATCATTTCTCTACCGTACATTTACACAATAAAATATTCTACACACAAATCAATAAAAATTCCTTATATTTTAACCACAGATTCTCCAAAAAATACTATACCATAATTCATTATTCCCAAATAGATTTTATCAAACGTGCACTTATTCTTTTTGAATTCACCAAACAAGAACAAGAGGGTACGAAATGGCTGAGGGTTTATTTTATGTTGCAGTAATTTCAACTGAACTTGTTCCTCACCAAACATTGAAGGTAGCATCGGATTTATTTATGTTGAATTCGTACTTGATTCGATGGTTCTAAATGATTTAATTTCACAGGATGTGTCATGAATTTTGATAGAGCTGGTACTCTGCCTTCAAATCTGGCCGTATCTAGAAACAGAAATAAAAATGGAAGAAATTTGGGGTTTTTGGAGAAGTGATAATTGGGGTGGACGGTGTTTGGCATTGTGGTCTTCCTGTTTATAATTGTTCTTCACATCCTAGCCATTTTATTGTATACCCCGAGATTTCCTTCTCGCTCGGACCGAACTTTCCCAATATAGTCAAGGCTCTGATGTTTTCGAGTCTCCTTGTTTCCTGCTTATGGTAACAATGTTAACAACTCTAGTGGAGCACCGGGTTACTTGACAAAACCTGCAGTCGATGGGCTCGTTATAATTGTTCTTGGTACTCTCAGGTACTCTTCATATTGCTCTCTGGAGAAGTAAATTTAGCTTGATTAATCACTTAAATCAAAACTCTTTTACTAAATTATCCTTACCGCATTTTAAAAATCCTGATTTATAGCTTTGATTTTGTTTCTCCAAGTACCTTCTATGCAGGAAAAGACTTCGACTTCATTGTCAATCAGTTTGCTTTTGCATTTTCACCATGTCCTGTGATATGCATTTTCACACATAACTATGTGTTTTGAATGTTCTATATTCGAGTAGCTTTATCAATCCGTCTACCATTTATTCCATTTTATCAATTATAATTTCCCGAAGTGAAACCATGGATGGATAAGCTAGAAGTAATACACGAACTTTATTCAGTTTACATCGGCTAAAGGTGATCTTATGAGGTGCTGCAACTTTGTTGGGGGCAAAAGTTCATTCTTGAACATTTATATTCACCGAAAAGTTAAGGGAAATCATGTGTATTTCATTATTGAATTGACACAAATAACCTAAACTTCAGGTGGATTAATTTTTGTTGAAGTTTCCTTTTTCAGCCAATTGAATGTTGCTATTCTTATTGATGCATTAGAGTTTTATTATAGTGATAGGTGCAAAAGCAGATTTTTAAGCAAAGCTTTCTCAAATCCTATCTTCATGATCCAAAAAATCTAACATTTGGTACATGCAGGGATGAAATTTTGTGTCCAAATTATCAAAGAGACTGTTAACTTCCATAATGACCCTCCACAACCTGAAATGTATGTCTATTTCTATCCCTCCAAATCTGTCGCACGAAGCAATGCGGTTTCACGAGCCAAGTTCTAGTTCTATTTGCGCAAGAACTTTTTTCACACACAGAAGTAATTTCTGCACAGTGGCATGCACTAATAACAAAGACCTTGAAATTCGACACCACAACTCATACAGCACCTCATTGCTACGGGCTAATGGAGAAATGTTTACGCTTACTTTCTAGTCTCATATAAGCCCCTCGGAGATGGCAGTTTAGAATTCTATTGGAAGAGGACTGGTTAAACAACCTTTGGATTAAACAAATTGATAATCAAGCTTTGTGTATAAAGGAATGGTACATTTTACTTAAATTTATCTTTGATGCCATATTATTTTTGTTAGGGTTGACAATGTTATCCCAAGAATAACTAACAAAGAGGGGGGGGGGGGGG
>OU503041.1:7917440-7934709 GCA_912172775.2 Fraxinus pennsylvanica | reverse complement strand
AGATTTTTGTTTTAAAAGATTTAAGTTACAAATTCCATTTTCCAAAATCAATTTCATTTCGAGAAGTTTTTATGCAAGTGATGAGATGTATAAAAATAAATTTGAGATTTATACTTGCTAAAAATTGACAAGTTATACCTTTATATATAATTTTTTAAGATTTGATAAAACATCTTCTAAGCTTCTATTCTTCAAAAGATCTTGGTTTCTTCGGATCACTTTTGAGTGATTTGTAACAGATGATGATTTGAGCCATTTGAATAACTGAGATCACTTATACATGAAAAAACTCAAGAGACGAGATTTGTTAGAAATGTAAGAGTGTTTGTTATAATCAAAACAAGTGAAGTTATGTTGAAACATAAGCCAACAATTTCCCCATTTTTGATTATGACAAATAATATGTGATTGTAGGAATATATAGAGATATATAATATGTTCCCCCTACCTATTACACATCAATGTGGAAAAGTGAAGTTAGAGTTTGTGCCATTGTGTGCATATTTCCACAGCTTGAGATAGATCACATAGAGTTCTCAAAACATATATAAACAATGAATTGCATTTTAACTCACATAATATTGTATTCTATTTATATCACAATTCTATTCATATGTGCTAACATCACATAACATTGTATTTTCCTCATTTGTCATCATCAAAAAGGAGAAAAGGGTTTCCCGCTTAGTCGAGCCATAGGTGCAATAATCAAGAGAGAAAAAAAAAAATAAGTGATAGAAACATAGGTCATAAGTAGATAGAATAACCATAAAAGCCACACATAGTTTCAACTTTCATAATAGCATTTGAACAAGTTCAATATCCATAACATAAATAAGTTTTGCAAAAATAGAAAGCGAAAGTAGGAAAAATTTTAGAACGGGCTAGAGGCAAGACATCATTCTTCCACCGGTGAAAGAAGACCACAAGGGTAGATCAAATACATGTGAGCATCGAAAGCCTCTTGGGACAATTGCATATGCTCCAACCGTTGTTCTTGTGCCAAGTTCATTTGCTCCATTCTTTGTTCAAGAGAATCAATTCGAGTGTTGACGGTAGTAGCAAGAGACTCGATTTGACCCTGTAGGAGGTTGAATTGGTCCTCTGACACGAGGTGCCCGGAAGTAGGTGCAACATGCGGAGTAAACAAACACCATACATCTTCGTAGAGGTGAATCATTATCATTACTACCATCACCATCGCCACCAACACCATCACCATCATTACCATCACCTCCTCCATTACCACCACCCATATCCTCTACCTCTTCTTTGGTGAATGGCCAAGTAGTGGGCCCCGAAGCATCGTTAAAACCTTGAGTGTGACACACCCATTGCCCTTGACCTCTAACAATTTTCATACGCTTAAGAGTGTTGAGGTTAATGACGTCGGTGTGTATGGATGAATAATAAGCTCGTTTTCGAAAGGCATATTGAAGTAGCGGAAAATTTTAGTGAATATCATACCATAGGGTAATTCTAAAACTCTAGGAGATGAGTTAACATAATGAATTTGTTTTAAGAAAATGTGTGAGAAATCCAATTTTCGCCCTACAAGAAGTGAATCGAGGAGAAATAGGCCGAGATGATGGACTTCTTCAAAATGGCCACTACAAGGTACAATGATGTGAGCAATTGCTCGATGAAGAACCTTGCATGGAATAGTGAGGTGATTCGAAGTCAAAGTCATTGTAGTGGTTAATTGTCGGTCGGTAACGCGACAACAACCGGGAAATGTTGCATATATGCACGATTTTCACAAGCATCAAGCTCAAGTATACGCCTAATTGTAGGTATATCTAGGGTAATGCGTTTATCTTTGAGCATGCATACAATGTAGTGAGGGTGAAAAGTGGCACTACAAAAGAATTCGAGAATTAGATTTGGATGAGCACATTCGGAAATTGAAATAACATTTTTCCACTCAATATTTTCAAAAAATTCCTCAATTCTAAAAGATGGTACCTTAAGGGAAAATTCAAAGACATCAATAGGCTTACCACGAAGAATGGGATGGTTGGTGAATCGGTCAGGCAAGGGTGCTTCACCTTCGACAATGGACGAGTTCGTTTTCCCCTTCTTGGACCGTTTCTTTGGCGGCATGGTGGCGAATTTCTTGTCCAAAGGCGAGAAACAAGTTAAGAATCTAAGAGAAGGAGTGAGGAACAGATTTTTTTGATGTGGAAAGAGTTTTCAAAGGATTTGGAGTGAAAATGTTTAAGAAAAATGAAGAAGATTCGAATTTTGGCCAAAACCTAAAATTTTTGGAGTTTTTGAAGAATTTGATGAAAACTTTCAAGAATTGATGTTAATAGGTGATGGGTTTTTCGATTTTGGTTAGAATTTTGATCAAAAACAATGGTTTTTGAGGATTTGAAGAGAGGGAGAAGGAGAAAATTGCGAGTTTTAAGGTTAGGTTTGAGTTTTGGGGAAGAAAAAGTGATTTTAAAGATTCTGAATCGTGACACTTTGGTCAACATAAAAGTTTTCGGTCGACCGAAACTCTACAGGAAAAAAAGAAGAGAGGCTGTAGGAATTTTCAGTTCACTAATGTACGACCGAAAGCCTGATTTTTGTCGATCAAATGTACGACTGAAAGGTCATATTTCGGTTGACCGAAATGTTTCGGTCGATCGGAACGTAAAAAAAAAAAAGAAAAATTATTTTCTTATGCAATTATGCAAATAAAAACACATTTTAGCCACAAATATCAGATTCACCGACAATGCCTAACCCTATACGAATATATGAGAATCTATAGAGAGCTAGAGGTTTAGTAAGTATGTCGGTCAATTGTTTATCGGTACTAACAAATTTCAAATAAAAATCACCTTTTTGTACATGATCTCGAAGAAAATGATGTCGAATTGCAATATGTTTTGTGCAAGAGTACAAGATGTGATATTCAGACAGATTTATGGCACTAGTGTTATCACACAAAATAGGTGTATTTTTAGAATAAGTGATAATCATTTAGAGTTTGTTTCATCCAAAGAGTTTGAGAACAACAACTAGGGGTCGAGATATATTCGGCTTCGGCGGTTGATAGTGCAACGGAATTTTGTTTCTTACTAAACCATGATACAAGAGCAAAGCCTAGAAAGTGACAAGTTCCACTTGTGCCTTTTCGATCAGTAGTGCAACCCGCCAGTTGGCATCCGAATAGCTAATAAGGTCAATGTGCGTTCCCTTTGGATACCGAAGTCCTAAGGTTTTAGTGCCGCATAAATATCTAAAAATTCATTTTAAAGCACTCAAATGTGATTCTTTAGGATTAGATTAAAATCTAGCACATAAACAAACACTAAACATGATATCGGGTCTACTTGCGGTTAAGTAAAGAAGAGATCCAATCATATCTCGATACTTTGTTACGTTAATAGAAGTTCCTTGCTCATCTTTATCCAATTTTATTGATGAACTCATTGGAGTGTTCATTGGTTTCAAATCTTTGAAATCAAATTTCTTGAGTATGTCAATGATGTACTTTGTTTGACTAATGAAGATTTCTTCAAATCTTCATTAGTTTGTTTGATTTGAAGTCCGAGAAAGAACTTTACTTCTTCCATCATACTCATTTTGAATTCCTTGTTCATACATTTTGAGAATTCTTCACAAAGGGAAACATTAGTTGCACCAAAAATAATATCATCAACATAAATTTGCACAACAATTATGTCATCCTTTTTGGTTTTGATAAAGAGTGTAGTATCCGCATTTCCCGTTTGAAAGTCATTTGAAATGAGAAATTTGCTTAATCTTTCATACCATGATCTAGGTGCTTGTTTCAAACGATAAAGAGCTTTTCTAAATTTAAATATTTTTTCCGAAAATTTGTGATTTTTGAAATCAGGAGGTTGCTCGACAAAAACTTCTTCTTGAATAAACTCATTTAAAAATGCACTTTTCACATCCATTTGATAAATAGTAAAAATTTTATGACAAACAAATGCAAGAAGCATGCGTATGGATTCTAACCTGGCAACGGGTGCAATGTTTCTTCATAATTTATGTCTTCTTCTTGATTGTAACTATGAGCCACTAATCTAACTTTGTTACACACAATAATTTCATTTTCATCTCGTTTATTTCAAAATACCCATTTTGTGCCAATTACGGTTTGATCGTTTGGTCTATCAACTAAATTCGAAACATGATTCCTTTCAAACTGATTTTGTTCTTCTTGCATTACAAGAATCCAAAACTCATCAAACTCGGCTTCTTTAAAGTTTTTGGGTTCAATTTGTGAGATAAAAGAACAACTACTAAGATGATTTTTTAGTGAAATTCTAGTAGTCATACATTTGGATGGATCGTCGATAATTAGTTCATTTGGATGGGAAGAGGTGAATTTCCATTCATTTGGTAATGCGGGATCATTTTGTGCCTCGGATGACTTTTCTTCACTTTCTTCATTGTTGAGCTCCTTTGATTGATCTTCATTTGGTACTTCTTTATTTTTGTCTTGAATGCTCATTTGTTTGAGTGAAATTTCCACACCTTCATCTTCGTCAATACTCTTCTCTTGATCGAGAGAGTTAGTTTCATCAAATGTAACATTCATGGATTCTTCCACTACTAGAGTTTTTTTGTTGAAAACTCTATAGTTTTTGCTAGTAGGTGAATATCCAAGAAAGATTTCAACATCGCATTTTAAATCAAATTTTCTTTTGTATTCAATATAAGACATTTGCAACCAAAGACTTTAAAATAGCTAATATTTGGAATTCTATTTTTCCAAAGTTCATATGGAGTTTTGGTATTCTTACGACTAACCAAAACTCTATTCAAAATATAGCATGTGGTGTTAACGACTTTGGCCCAAAAAATACTTAGGCAAATTATTTTCATTTAACGTGGTCCTAGCCATTTCTTGCAATGTGCGATTCTTCCTCTCTACTACACCATTTTGTTGAGGAGTTTTAGGAGTCGAAAAGTTGTGTTCATATCCATTTTCATTACAAAAATCGTCAAAAGCATGGTTGTCAAATTCTCCACCTGATCACTTCTAATAGTGAAAATAGTGTAGCCTTTTTCATTTTTAACTTTCTTGCAAAATTGTTTAAAAACTTTTAAGGCTTCATCTTTCATACTAAAAAATATGACCCAAGTAAATCTTGAGAAATCATCAACTATAACAAATATGTAATGTTTACCATCTAAGCTAGCCGTTCTTGATAGTCCAAAAAGGTCCATGTGGAGAAGTTGTAAATGTTTTGTGGTTGAAGAAAATTATTTAGTTTTGAAAGAACTTTTTGTTTATTTTCCAAATTGACAAGCATTACAAATCTTGTCCTTTTCGAATTTCAAATTTGGTAGACCTTTAACAAAGCAATTTTTTGAGATTCTTGAAATTAGATTCATGTTAACATGCCCTAATCTTCTATGCATAATCAAGTGTCATCTTTAAAATTTGACAAACATTTTAATTTCTTTCCAAATACAATGTTAATGACATAAACATCCTTACTTCGGCTTCCTACGAACAATACCGCTTTCGATGTAGCATCCTTCATAAGGCATTTAGAATAATCAAATTTGATATGATAACCTTTATCACATAGTTGATTAATACTTAGCAAGTTATGTTTGAGGTTATCTACTAATAAAACATTCTCAATAGAGGGAGATGAATGATTACCGATATTTTCGACGTCTATGATTTTTCCTTTGACATTATCTCCAAATATAACGTGACCTCCGTCTTTTCTCTTGAAATTTGACAATAGTGTTTTGTCCCCGGTCATGTGCTTGGAACATCCACTATCTAAAAACCAATTGCTCTTTACTTTTGAAGGTCTACAATAATTGATTCAAAATTTGATTTTGGTACCCATTTAACTTTGGATCCTTGATAGTTAGTGCTAGTGCTAGTGCTAGTGGACCCTTAAATCACTTATTTCCTTGAAAGTGTAGTCTCTTTTTGGTTAAGCAATTAAATGCTACAAGTCCAAATTTGTTACAAAAACTACATGTGATGTTGGAAGCTTTAACAAACATATTTTCAAGGGATTTTTGCTTTAGAAAATGTTTGTATCCAATCCCTCCTTTATGAAAAACACATTTTTGTTTTCCAAACATTAAGTCAAAGTTTTTCTTTCCTTGAGTAAATTTATGCATAATGTTAGACAAATCTAAAATTTTCTTTTAGAGACAAATTTTCTTCACTTAGGGAATCAAGATCTACCTTTTCTTTTTCAAAGTTCTTTTGAGTTTCCAAAATCTTTTTGGTATCGATTTTTAGTAAAACATGTTGTTTTTTTAGAGTAGAATATTTGAGTGCAAGTTTTTCAAAAGCTTCAATAATTTCATCATAAGAAATAGATAATTCATCATAAGTAGGAGTGTTATTTGTGTTTACCTCATCTTCAATAGTCATGAAGCACATGTTTGCAACTTCATCTTGCTCATCATCACTATCATCTCAAGTGACTTGTAGAGCTTTCTTCTTGAAATTATTTCTCTTGTTGGGACATTCGATTCTCTTGTGACCGGGTTTGTCACATCATAGCATACAACTTTCTTGTTCTTTGCAACTTCATCTTGACTTTCATTTTCCTCTCCCTCACTATCACTTTCATCCCAAGTGGCTTGTGGAGCTTTCTTTTTGGGAATCTTCTCTTATTAGGACATTCGTTCTTTTGTGTCTGGTTTGTCACAATCGTAGCACACAATCTTCTTTTCTTCACCTTTCTCTTCTTTCTTTCGGAAACATCGGTTGTTACGAAAGCATCTCCATTTTTCGACAATGAGAACAAGATCATCAAGTTCTTCATCACTCATGTTATTGCTTGTTGATTCTTCCTTCATTGCCGATTTTAAGGCAATTTGGCGCTTTGTTGGCTCTTTTGATTCTTCTTTGCTCTTCTTTGTCTTTTCCTTAATTTCGGCGTTGTTGAGTTCATATGTTATCAAGTTTCCGTAAAGCTCTTCCAAAGGATATGTGATTACCTCCTTGGTGTTTTCTATCAACTTTCTTATAGGGCTCCATTATTCGGAAAGAGACCTAAGTATTTTGCTAACAAGTTCACTATTAGTAAATTTTCGATCAAAACCTTTAAGGCCATTAACAATATCAATAAAAGGAGTAATTATGCTAGAAATTGATTCATCTTGTTTCATGAAGAAATTCTCAAATTCTTTAAATAAGAGATTTATCTTAGTTTCTTTTACTTTGTTTGTGCTCATGTGTGTGACTTCTAAAGCATGCCAAATCTCATGTGCGGAATCACAAGTGCTAATACGATTGAATTCATTTATGTTAAGAGCACAAAAGAGAAGATTCTTGGCTATAGCATTCAAAGACAATTTTCTTCTATCATCTTCATCATACTCTTCCCTAGGTTTTGAAATAATTTGATCCGGTTTTTCATCAACCTTAATCAATTTGGTAAAGTTCATAAGGACCAAGTTCAATAACTTCCCAAATACTAAAATAAATTGATTGAACATAAATAGACATTCTAGTTTTCCAATAATTATAGTTTGTGCCATCAAATAAAGGAGCACAATTTGTAGAACACCCCTCAAGACTTTGAGAAATATGGTTAGCCATTTACTCAAGATTGTGAGATCTTTAAAAAGGAGCACCTCATTCTGATATCAATTGTTAGCCCAAGAATAACTAGCCAAGAGGGGGTGAATTGGTTTTAGAAACTTTTTCGACACTTAGTCTCAAAATTTATTCAATGCTCAATATGTAAATTGCAAGATGTAGTAAAACCAGTAAATATACAAATAGATAAATTAATTCAAGTATGAATTAACATAATATAAATAGCAATGCAAAGTAGAGTGCGATAATTAAAGATGACAAGCCAATTTAATGGGGTTCGATACACAAAGTGTTCTACGTCCTCGTTACCAAGCTCTCCGTCATGAGCAAGGCCAAATTCACTAAAAGTGGTAACTTACAAACAATGAGTACCAATCCTTAAGTAACTTACAAACAATGAGCACTTATCCTTAAGTGATTTACAATAAGGAACACTTATCCTTAGGTGACTTACAACAAGGAGCACATATCCTTACAATCGAGTTTTCACAAGGCTCTCAAAACCGTCAAAGTATAAGTTGTGATTTTACAATTCAATGCACTCTCTAAACAACATGATATAATCAATTCAAATATTTAGAGAGTTTAGGATAACACTTCAATCAATAACAAATATTTAAGCTCAAGTGTTTTAAGTTACAAAACTTTGATGAATGATGCAATAGTAAGAATAAATGTACCAAAGTTTTCAACCAATGAATCTCTCTTAACAAATAATACAAAGTTAAGTATGTAGAGAGATTTACACTTAGACAAGTGTTGGCAAAGAAAAACTTTAGCCAAGAATGAGAAAATAGATGAGATGAATGTTTCTTTGCACAATTTGAATCTTTGATAAAATAGATGAAGAACAAGTTTTCAATCAAACAAAAGATTCTTGTAATAAATGAATTGAATAAATGCTAAATAAACTCAGTGATCTTTTAATGAATAAGCTCTATAAAATTCTCTTGTAGGTTGGTAATATTAAAAGCAAAAGAGATGTATATTTATAGAGCAAAATGTGAAGCTACAGGAACTTTCGGCTGATCTATTTCGGTCGACCGAAGTCCAATTATAACCGTTGTAAAATATTCAAACCGTTGAAGTTTCGACAGACCAATTCAAAACTTTCGATCTATCGAAGTGTTTCGGTTGATCGAAATGAATAGATTTTGGTTTTAAGAGAATTTAAGTCACAAGTTCCATTTTTCCAAAATCAATTTCATTTCAATAATATTTTTATGCAAGCGATGAGATGTATAAAGATAGTTTGAGCTTTATACTTGCTAAAAATTGACAAATTATACCTTTACATATAATTTTTGAATATTTGATAAAACATCTTCTAAGCTTCTATTCTTCAAAAGATCTTGGTTTCTTCGAATCACTTTTGAGTGATTTGCAATGGATGACGATTTGAGCCATTTGAATGATTGAGATCACTTATACATGAAAAACTCAAGAGACGAGATTTTTTAGAAATGTAAGAGTGTTTGTTATAATCAAAACAAGTGAAGTTATGTTGAAACATAGGTCAACAGACAACTGGTGGACTTCCCACTTTTATTGATGTAGAAAATAGCTTTGGAGCACCAGCAACTGTAGAAGATAACTTGATACATTAGATCTGGCTTTGTATTTGATTTAGGTTTTGGCATCACATGCATCTACTTTATTTTCATGTATAACAGTTAATTTGTTTGCCAACATTCATAATTTTTTTCCGTTTTTATTTCCTTCTTTTCAAATGCCTCTTACTCGGTCATGTTAAAGATCTTCATACGATAGGCATTACTTTTCATTAATGTTTTTCTTGTACCCAAAATCTATCATGCTCATGAAACAACGATGTTTTTCAACTTAATCTTCTATTTAAATCTCTGAATAAGAGTTATTTTCCTAATATTTTGCTCCCTTTTAAGATCTTCATGGCATTTTTTGTCAGCTAGATGACAGGTACATCAGGATCTTGCTTCCAACCCTGTACAGAGAGTATGTGCTCATAGCTCACTTTCTTGGTTTGGTATGACTTCTGCTCTGTTTTCCCACAAATCCCTTATTGTGCTTGCCAATGTATTAGAAGCCAGTGTATTTTTTCCCCATATATGGGAGAAGAGATGTTAATAACTAACCAATAAACTTGACAACATTCAATCATAACGAGAGGAAAACTAAAGCTTTATGAAAGAGATTGCTTCATGGCGAAAGTATCAAGAAATTCAAATTTCAGTCTTCAAAACTGAGTGTAATTCTAACCAATTAAAGCAAAATGTATAAGAAAAACCTACTTGATAAGGTGCTATGATAGAGTAAATAGTATCTGATAGGTGTAGCAGTGGGACGGATTGAGAAAGTACGTAGAATCAATGAAATTAGGTAGCATGGAGTCTCTTATGTGGCTTGTTTTCTACTAGTTGAAGTTTCCCTCGACCATCCATGCACAGTGGTACTAAGCTCAAAATGAGATTATAGTCTAATAAAATAATAATTGTGTGGTGGAGTCTCAAATTTTATATATATATATATATTTTATAACCGTAGATGTCTGGGCCAACTTGCGCGCACCTCAGTCACAATTGAATACAAACTTAGTCACAATTAGTTACAATTAGTCACACTCAACAGTCGTTGGANTGGGGGGTGGCCGGGTGAGGTGATGTATGGATAATTAATTATATATTATATATATTTAATTGGAATTAACACTTTAATTTTGAAATAATTTAACAAGTTTGTTAGTTTTGAAAAATAATTTTAATATGTAGGATTTATGTATTGCTATGAACTTTACTCGGAATCAAGCCACTAAACTTAATTCAAAACAATCATAAAAAATATACTTTAATTTGTGAGTAATTAAGCCACTCCTTTAACTTTCCATTAAATCACTTAACATAGGGCTCCTATCAATTCAGCAAAGTAAATTTTAGCAACGATCATTGAACTTTAATCTTACATGCAATCAAGTAATTAAACTTTTAATTCAGAGCAATCGTTTAATTCCAAGGTATAAAAAATTACTTTTAATTCTTAATAACGTTTTAATTGTTCGAAGATCATTAAATAAATAAAATAATGCATACCAAACAACTAAAATTAAAAAAATACCATATTACTCAATAATTTCTATAGCTGGATATGTTTTAAGTTTTCAAGACTAGATAATTTCAAAGATTCCAATTAATATTTATTATGTTAAACTCATAACTATTATACACACTTTTTTTCTTTTTTTTGTCTAGTTCATTTTGATACTAAAAATGGACATAATAAAAATTAATTGCAATCTCTAATAATAAATATATCCATATATTTATTATTAGAGGTCCGACCTGAGTTATATAAAGTAGAAAGTGTCTTGTTGTTGGAACTGAATTAACTAATTTTTTAAAATTTAAAATTTTTTAGTTGTAAAAATTATTCAGTAATTAAAGTTTTTATTATTTTAGTTATTTGATACACATTTTTTATTTATTTAATAGAATTAAAATGAATAAAAAATAATATTGAAAATTAACAAACGCTTCTTTGAACTTTGAAATTAAAGTATTGTGATTGATCCAAATTAAAAGTTTAGTGATTGAGGGTGAAATGTTGATGATGTATTGAATGGAGATACTCTTTCTTTTAATTGTCACTTTACAAATTTAAGTGGTTTAATAGAAGGCTAACAAAATAGCCTAATTGCTCGCAACAAGTTAAAGTTTGGTAACCTGATTGTAAATAAGGATAAAATTCGATAACCACAGTCCACGTGTCTATTTTACCTAAATTTTAATCAAATGTTGGGATTTCAAAAATTACCTACAAAAAATGATAGCTAATCAAATACAAACAAGAAAATGCATAAAAGTAAATAAAAAGCTTTAAAAGTTAAAATTTTGATTGTCTCCCAATAAGTTTTTTTCTTAAAGTCTTTAGCTCAACTTTGACTATTGAATTACGGGCACCTAAAGAAGAATTTGGATGCCTTGCCCATTTCTCTTCTTTTGGTTTTGATCTACTTTTCATTAATTCTCTATGTTGAGTTCATCTTCATTGATTTCTACATTTTCGATTGGTTCCTTTGTGATTAAATTATCATTCGCTTTAAGTCCTTCTACAACCTTTGATATTTCTTCGAATTGAATGATCGATCCACAATTTAAATCCATGGGCAGTGAGAAGTCTGTCTCATTGACTCCTTCAAGTGAATTGTACCTCCATTGTTGAAATTCTTCCCAATAAATGTAACCTCCCATTATCATGTTGCTTTCATCCAACTTGATAAGTTTTTTGAGGTACTTTGCAAGTACCTTTTCATTCAATAAGGGATAATCATCTTCCACAAGTTTGATGTCCTCATCCCAATTGTACGGTACAAAATCTTCTACGAGTGTGTACTCTTCATCATATTTGTCAATTGCCTGTTGTCGACAATTAAAGTATTTTCTAAGCCTAAGAACTTTTGACGTATGTAAACTAGTATACGAAAACAAGCATGGCCCAGGTTGTACATCATGTAACAATTTTCACAACTTGGATATCCTCTAAGCATATCTTCATAATTTATGGAGAAATTATCCATTGCAAAAGTTTCGTTACTTTATCACTGTTAGAATCATGCATAGAAAGATGAAAAGCTCATGAAGAGAATACAACACAAAAGATAGATTAAAATCGTGGAGGGTTAGCCAAAATATACAAAAATAAAAACAAACAAGTAAATAAAAAAAAATTGTTAAAACTAAAATTAATTAAAGTAAAAACAATCTCTCAGCGACGGCACCAAAAAACCTGTTTGCTATGAAAGTGCAAACCGCAAGTGCACGGGTCGCGTTCAAGTAATAAAGTGGACTTTTTAAGTTCGAATTGTTGTCCATCGAGGAATATTTACTTTTGATTGAACAACTTTAGTTAATTTAATTCTAACAATGAAAACAAATACACACAATTAAGATTAAAATTTGAAAATAAGGAAAAAATAACTAAAAATCTACAAAATAAGAAAGCATAAACACTTAGGAATTTTGAAGGAAAATATGGTTATAATTCATGGTTTTGCTTAAACGTCACCTACTTAATTTTTTTTACAAGCCAATTAACAAATTATTCATTTACAATTTTTGACCCAATTTTTCAAGTTTAGCTAATTACCTCTCTCGAGTGAAATTAACTCTAATTGATTGGTTTAACCTACTATATCTCTATATCAATTTAAAACCAAACAATCGCATTAAATATTTGTAAAAATATCTCAATGGGTCATCTAGAGTTAGGGGTATATCTCAATCATCTACAAGAACTTAGGGTATTTAATATTTGGTCTAAAATGTATAATATTCTCTCGAACGATGAACAAATCAAGAAACATAATCATTAATTGATTACATAAATGAGAATGCGTGAAATATAATAGTAAATACTCATGAAAATAAACATTTTAGCATTAAAAAGCAAATATTGAAATTAATCAAGTTAGGTCAAATTTCCATCATAAATCTCAACCCAAGACTTTGGCCCATTTTATGTATGTGATAAAAAGGAGAAAAGTTAGAGAAATACATTGCAACTTCTTAGAGGAATAATGATTAAAATAAAACATAATGTAAATCATTCCCTTGGTTGGATTCTTGAAATGAGTTTTGGCTGGGTGCTTGATTTCCATAAAAAAAATCTCTTCAATTTCTTTGATTTCTTCTCCATTTTGTTCCCTAGATCTTGCCCTCTTGTATCCCAAAAGTTTAAAGAAAAATGAAAAGATGAAGAATGTGGTTAATGTGGATGAAAAAATAGTATTTAAAAGGCTAACAACCATCCCCAGCAAATTGTTAAAGAAGCCCCTGGCGAAAAATAGAGAAAACAAACAGGTCCAGGCAGAAGACAGCGCGCATGCGCCTTGAGATCATTTTGGTCTCGATAAATCAAAAGAGCCCTACTGTGCTCGGGAGGCTTTATTCCGTTGTTTTTGTCTAGCTTAGTCCTCCATATAATTGCACACCAAGTCCCAACAATTTGATATGGTACAATTTGATCCTCAAATTTTGACTTTTATATCAATTTTGCGCTCCAAAATTGCAACCCACGACCCTCCAACTTCCTAAATTGTCCACTTTAGTCCCCAATTTCATTTTTTGTACGCTTTTGGTCCATTTTCTCTTATTTTTGCCTTATTCTCTTTCCATTTGGGGTTTATGACCTACAAAAATCAAAATTACACAATTGTAAGTCAATATCCGCTATTTTCATCCATAATAAGCATATTTAAGTATTAGATAAGTGTGCAAAAACACACTTACCAAGAACCACCACCGTGAATGATCATTTTAATAATCCCCTATTCCGAATGCATGCAAAAATATGTTATCATTGACATTCGGCCCATATGATATGAATAACGCACAACCATAATGTCCTGTGAAGAACATACCATCAACAACAATTATAGGCTTATAAAATTCCTAACCTTTCACCGATGCACCCAATTCCATGTAGAGATGCTTGAATTTGTTTTATTCACTAGTCTTGATGTTCGTGATAGATCCCAAGTTCTTCTCCTACAACACGTGCAAGTATGCTAGCATCTTCGCATATGACTCTTCAAGATTCCTCATTATAGTCCTAAACACATGATCCATAGCCCTAAAATCTTTTTTTCAAAACTCATCGATACACCAAATGTATTCATCATGTCATTTATTATATCTATAGCTTGTTGTTTGCTTATGATCTTCCATCATCAAATCCAACCCCGCATGTCTTATTATTTTTATGCTCCGAACTTTGAACATGTCTATTTTACCAAGTTTCGATACTCTAATTGTCCATTTGCGACCCAAACAACCAAGCACTTGGTCCTTTTTGTATGATATTTATACCATAAATGGAAACTTCTTGTTGATTGCATATGAGGAAATACTCTATCTTGAACACAGCTTTATCCCAGAAGATTTGATCCTTTTCAATCGTGTAAAATTTAGTATCTTTCAACATTTCTAACCTCATTAGTTGTCACCATTTCACGAAGTTCATACGCTACTTCATCTATGATTAGAATTTCTGTAGGCGTCATGTCCATCTGGTATCCAACTTCATAAACTTCTTAGTATTTTAGATACAATGAAACTAGAAAGATGACATTGATGTGGCTGAAGTTCTGATGTCACAATTGTATTATCGTCACTGATCGGCTCAACCTAAATATGTAATGTGAATTTGGTTAGATTATGTTCCTTCTCTTGACCTCTAAATACAAGGTTAGGGAACATGTTACGTTCAATTCAATATTGTATTTTGATTGCTATTGTTGTTCGATCCATATTTAACCAATTAAAAATAGTATCAACTAGATTGAAGTATGTACATCAAAACAATAAAAAAATCCCAGCAACCTCCAAGCCCGTACGTATATCCATTGTTTCTATTCCAAAATCTACCATAATTGACAAGTAAATTAATGAAATATATAGCTGCATGAGAATCGAAAACATATCATATAATGTAAGTATTATAAATTCTAGTAACATAAATTCAAAATTACTGCTTCCAACATAGTATTTAATGCGTAATGAATTTGTTACATATTTGTAAATAATTATTACAGATCGATGCTTATGAAGAGTTAATACAACACCATGGAAAAGTAACAACTCAGTTAGTAGTATAACCATCAAATGTGTATACATTTCATAAAATTCGTTGCATCCAAATCTAGAATAATCAAAATAGAAAATAGTAAACAAACACATCTAGTAACTTTTTAACTCTAGAAAAAGGTGAATCAGTCGTGAAAATAGCACTGTAAATAATATATGTATATAGACGCGCAAACACAAAAATTGCAATATCCGGTATTTTTCGAAAATAATTAACTTTGAATGGAAATTTATCCAAAATAATTAACTTTACTGCAATCAAGTATTTTTCTAATTTTCAAAATGTGGTTATGTAATTTTGTCATATTTATGGCGCGGTCCGTTGTTCCATTATGTGGTGTTCGATTATAAGCCAAGTAAAAGTCCAATTAAAAGCCTATATTCTTTGTGTAATTCATAAGGCGTAAATTTTATGAACTTTACTCTTACTTGGAATCAAGCCGCTGAACTTAATTCAAAGCAATCATAAAAAATATACTTTAATTTGTGAGTAATTAAGCCACTCCTTTAACTTTCCATTAAATCACTTAACATAGGGGTTCTATCAATTCAGCAAAGTAAATTTTAGCAACGATCATTCAACTTTAATCTTACTTGCAATCAATATTTTATTATTAGAGGTTCGACCTGAGTTATATAAAGTAGAAAGTGTCTTGTTGGTGGAACTGAATTAACTAATTTTTTAAAATTTAAGATTTTTTAGTTGTAAAAATTATTCAGTAATTAAAGTTTCGATTATTTTAGTTATTTGATACACATTTTTTATTTATTTAATAGAATTAAAATGAATAAAAAATAATATTGAAAATTAACAAACGCTTCTTTGAACTTTGAAATTAAAGTTAAGTATTGTGATTGATCCAAATTAAAAGTTTAGTGATTGAGGGTGATATGTTGACGATGTATTGAATGGAGATACTCCTTCTTTTAATTGTCACTTTACAAATTTAAGTGGTTTAATAGAAGGCTAACGAAATAGCCTAATTGCTCGCAACAAGTTAAAGTTTGGTAACCTGATTGCAAATAAGGATAAAATTCGATAACCACAGTCCACGTGTCTATTTTACCCAAATTTTAATCAAATGTTGCTCAACAAAATTATTTTTTTCTCCAAAGTTATTTTTAACTGACATTTTCTCAATAAGTAATTTTACGACACAAGAAACTAACGTAGTCTTCATATATGGCAAGAGATGGTATGCTGCCTAAAAATCGATGTTGAACACAAGCCACTATTTACCAAATATCAACTCTGCTTATGTAAAATAATTCTGCTTACTTAAATAATATCCAGTACATCACATAATGAAATATCTAAGCTAGGCAACTTCTGCATACGAGAACATTATATTTAAAAACCCTCTTCTCGTCAACTACATAGTTGGAATGTATTCATTAATCTCTTCCCTTTTGTTTCTCATTCGCATCCAAGTCTAATTTTTCCTTGTGGAATGTCAAGTTGATAGATATCTCGACGTCAG
This sequence comes from Fraxinus pennsylvanica, assembly GCA_912172775.2. Taxonomy (NCBI): domain Eukaryota; kingdom Viridiplantae; phylum Streptophyta; class Magnoliopsida; order Lamiales; family Oleaceae; genus Fraxinus; species Fraxinus pennsylvanica. The sequence goes on along the minus strand of OU503041.1, from coordinate 7,918,057 downwards.
ATTGTTCGGTAATTCGAGTACATGTTTTGAACAAACCTGATAGATCTTCAATTTGATGTGTAGGATTATGAAGGGCTGAACGATCACATATTGATTCCCGTTCATCTTTTAACACCACTGGACTGATCCTTATGTTGTAACGGTTTTCGTTTGTCTTACGAAACATTACTTCACTCTAAAAACCCGCAATCTCTAGTGCAACAAAAAAATAACTGACCTATGTCGCGGTCTTTTCTAATTCCATCCATTTCATAAAACCATAAGCACAATTTGGACATCGTTTCTTCTTTGGACATGCCCGCAATCGGTGCTCGATTGTCTGCAACTATGACAAATCCCCTTGTTCTTTCCTAACACACAAAAAATGTATTGCATCCATGAATATGCAGCACATAAAATACATACAAATAAGACACATCTAATCTAATCTAGCTAAAAATAAAAGAGGGAGTTTTGATAGCACTGTTCATAAGCCTTTTGGCCATATAAGCCGAGCCGAGTGAGCCGTTTAAGCTTAGCCATTTCATAATTGTCTGATCTACTCAATTCACACGCAACCATTTCTTCTTAGCCCTTGTTTACCCCCCATTATATTTCATTCCATTACATTAAATTTT
>OU503041.1:7895701-7910479 GCA_912172775.2 Fraxinus pennsylvanica | reverse complement strand
AAAGAGTATAAATCAAATTGGTTAATTTTTTAGGGTACTAGGCCTAATTTCCCCCTTTTTTTTTTTTAAATATAAAAGTATAATTTTGATTTTGTGTGTGTGTGTGAGAGAGAGAGAGAGAGAGAGAGAGAGGTGAAAAAAAAGAAAGACAGAATTTCTAATATTATTTTGCATGTACCCGTTAATCCAATTGATTTGCACGACTACTCCAACGATCAAAAAGAGGAGTTACTATTTTTCTTTATCATTGGTTTATATCATTGTTTCGTTTTAAAATTGCATCAATTAAATTTTTGTGATGCTATTATTCTACTTTTTTTAAATCTAAAATCATGTAACTGGATCGATTAGCTTCGTTAAATTCCACTTTTACCTCACTTATTTTACGTGATTAGGATTTTTATTAGTATTTGATAGCTACTTTTTTATTTTACATATATCAGCAAATATTAGCTTGCCATATTAGTATTTATTTAATCCCATTTTTTTTTTAAAAAAAATGCTCAAATTATTATTTTCCATTGCTTCCACTTATTATTCATTGATATCTTCATTGCATGTCATTTAGCTGTTTATATAGTGCATGCAATTGTATAGTGGTTGTCTTGTCACTTTTAATTTCAGTGCCTTAACCATGGACCCTTCACAATTTGATGCACTCACCCGACAAATAGCATTTATCCAAATCCAAATGACTACTACTCTTGAAAAGAGTAGGGGCCTAACTGCTAATCTGAACAATTTTAAGCAAATCTCTCATTTGACTGATATTGATAACTCTAAAATGTCCTATAATAGACAATACCGCCGTGATCAAAAATACTTTCGACATGATCGTAGGGATAGGGATTAGGTTCCTAAGGGAGAATGAAACTATGACTGTCACAGTACTCATTCTCTTCATCATCATAAGGAGCATTTCTTTTAAGTCATTAAGGTAGATGCTCCTCTTTTTGATGGTTGCTTAAGTTCTGAAGTTTTTACTCACTAGAGTGCCCTTACATAGGGGAATCGACTGGTGACTGAATATATTGTTCAATTTGAGGAATTTCGAATAGAATGTCATGTCATTGAGGATGAGGCCCTGACTTTGAATAGGTTTAAGAGATGACCTTAGGCGTGGACTTTTCTTTTGAGGTTTCACTATTCTTGATTACGTTTACTCTTTAGCCCAAGATTATAAGTTAGTTATTGGTACTCCATATGAAAAGTGTGATGACAATCATGAATCCATCTCATTAGCATCGCCTCCTCTTAAGCTTATCAGAAGACTTTCCCGTCTAATGTTCCTCTTGTGTTTGAAAATAAGGGTAATATTCCTAAAATTTCAAGGCTTTCTTCTCACTTGCAGTGTTTCAACTATAAAGACCTTGGCCACATCTCTTCCAAATGTCCTAACCGAGCCTTACTCATTGAAGAATGAAAGAATGAAATAGATGAGCGATTAGAAGATCAAGTCTATAAACCTAAACTTGAAAATTTTGAAGGAAACCTCTTTAGGTGGTATCCTAACTCTTTCTAAGATTCTAAGTACTGTACAATTTGTTCCTAATACCTCTCGATTAAGTGTTGTATGTCTTACCCTTACCGAGTCCAATGAGGCTGATGATTTGCAATCGCCTCCTCTTAAGCTTATCAGAAGACTTTCCCGTCTAATGTTCCTCTTGTGTTTGAAAATAAGGGTAATATTCCTAAAATTTCAAGGCTTTCTTCTCACTTGCAGTGTTTCAACTATAAAGACCTTGGCCACATATCTTCCAAATGTCCTAACCAAGCCTTACTTATTGAAGAATGAAAGAATGAAATAGATGAGCGGTTAGAAGATCAAGTCTATAAACATAAACTTGAAAATTTTGAAGGAAACCTCTTTAGGTGGTATCCTAACTCTTTCTAAGTACTGTACAATTTGTTCCTAATACCTCTCGATTAAGTGTTGTATGTCTTACCCTTACCGAGTCCAATGAGGCTGATGATTTGCATCACCATGCCATTTTCAAGGTCAATAATAAGGGTTGTAAAATCATTGTGGATAGTGATAGTTGCATTAACGCAATTTCTGTAGCTATTGTGTCCCATCTTGGATTGAAGTCAGTACATTACCTTCAGACACATAGCGTTTCTTATGTTGCCACTAAACTAAAATTCTTCTTCGTTGACCATTCCCACAACGACAGTCAAACTAAAGTTGTTAACCACATTCTTAAAAACTTAATAAAGTGTCTAGTCTAGGAAAATCTTAGGAATTGATCCTTCCTACAATTCAAATTGCATGTATCAGTTTTGTGAATCGATCTCTAGGTCTGAGTCCCTTTGAAGTTATTCATGGTTATAAGCCTAGGAAGCCTTTAGACCTTATTCTCATGTCCCCATATGCTTGTATGTCCACGTTAGCTAAGGCAGTTGTACATCTTCATGATTTGCATATTAAAATCAATAAACAACTTGAAACAAGAAACACATTATATAAAATTCGAGTTGATTTGCATAAACGATATATTAAATTTAATATTGGGGATTATGTTATATTGCAAGTATGTAGTGTTGGTCCTTTTAAAATTTAAAACATGTTGGTCCAAATGCATATGTCATTAATCTTTTATCATATTTTGGCTACTATTCTACTTTAAATATTGAGGACTTAGCTACTTACAAATCCCAGTTTAATTCTTTTGATGATCCTTTTCTACTTTCATATGTGGATACCCAACCTAAATATTTTACAATTTCTATTCCAATAACACCCGTCACAGTAGACGGACATAAAATTGATGTTATTTTAGATGAACGGGTTATGTTAACCATTGATAGAGAAATTCAGTACTTCCTCGTTTGTTGGGTAGATCGGCTTGCTTCTTGTGCTCCTAATTATGCACAACCATGTGAAAACTTTTGGGATGAGTTGTATGAGTACTTACAATTTGCACTTGCGTTGTCTTCATTTGTGGAGTGCCGATATTTGGCCAGTAAGAAAGATCGTCCCTCGTGGCATGACTCGAAGCAATTTTTAATATCAGACTAATTATAGCTCTTTTGTGATGTGTTCACTCGATAGAGTCAAATTTTCCTTCCGCCCCGGAGGACATCTTTTATTTTGTAGTTGGACTTGCTATTTTACTTATGTTTAGTTGGGCTTGTATTAAATGGGTCGGCTCATGCCCTTTATGCTTAGGTTTGCTTATCATCTATATATATGACTTGTATTGCAACATTGAAGGTAGACAATGAAGGAAATGAAATGAAATGAATTGAAGTTTGGCTTGCAGCCAAAGTTTTTCTCTTCCTGCTTCTCTTTCCCCTGTATTTTCTCTCCATTATTCTTCCCCCTGAATTCTGCTCCCTTGATGTAAATTTAATTATATCCTGGAACAAAGACTATGATTATCTATGTACAAGACAACCTTTTCAAAAGATGCATCTCGGTATCGTTGATATGCTAAACTAGAAGAAATGGGCAAAAATATGTAAAATGAATCCTTGAGTGCATGTCTTTTTGTTCATAATGAGTGGAAAAATTATTTTCAGAATATACTTTCTTTTGATAAAAATTAAAATTAAATTAATAAATGTATTGTCCTCTAAGAGCTTAAACTTTTAGATAAGGTGATTCATAAGTATAAGCAAAAGTCGGTCCTAAGTTCAAAACTAAATACCACCACATCTTTTTAAATTGTGCTCGTCTAGGGCCTCAATTAATGAAAAATTAATTATGTATGCACATGAGTAAGCATGTTGAATAAGTAAATATGTAAACTCTCCAAATGACTTATGCTTTTAGATATATTGGTTCAACATTATTTTTTCCTGGGTATATTAATGACACATTAATCGAACTTAAGTATTATTCAAATGACAATTAACTATCGTATTCTTCTCGCAATTTATAGAAAGGCACAATTGGGCATCATAGTGTTTTAGGAGATGTGTAAGTCTCAAGGCAAATCAATTACATAATTCAAAAGAATTTAAAAATGCAAAAATACTTCATTATAAAAACAAACTATATTAAAAATTCATAATATAAAATATTAACGAGATTATAAGTCTAACTAGCAAATAAATATAATATAAATAATAAATTTTCAAACGAGTAAAAAAATTGCAATATTATCTACTATTAGAAGTAGAAACAGCCTAAACAATTTTCACATAATCACTCTAAGCAGTACATGCACATACACAAGATATAAAACAAGGGCACGCAGACACAGTTTTTTTTTTTTTTTAAATGAACACATCAATTCACTATCTATAAAATGATTACAGTTATATATTATATCTAATACTAGTTTTAACTTTAACTTTTGCAAGTGTGATATAGGACAACTTTACTAGAAATCATTTCTACTTCTACTAGTTTTAGGATTTAACTATTATAGGTAATTCTTAATTCTATTATTTATAGGAATCTATTAGTTTTGTATTTAGTTGACATGGCTTCTTTCTACTTCTATTAGTAGGTTATCATTTTTCTTATTCTTTTAAGTTTTTTTTTGGTAGAAGATTAGTTTCTTTTACTTAAGTGTACTAGAATTAGGATATTACCTCCTCTTCTAATGTTCAGTGTTATACAAGACGATGGTTTTCACAAGATTTCACTTTCGCTGCTGCATTAAATTAGTATTTGAAGCAACGTTTTCCCCTAAGTTGATGGCGACCTACGGTGATAGTGGCATGCTTTCTTGCGATAATGATAGGAGGATTGAAAAATTACCAACCTCGTTCCAAAATCTGGAATGAAGGTTGAGCAAGTTAGATGATGTGGTTGATAAAAAATGCAGATTTTGACTGCCATGAATGTTACTCACTTCAATGAGCACAAAATATATCAACATGTGGCTAGAGCTTTTCCTCAAGTACCAACTAAGTTCAAATGCTCATCACTATGGCTTACTACAAAACAGTGATTTTCGTCGATCACGCCATCACATGAACGATGATGGTTTTTTCAACATAATAATATATGTCCACCAAACCATCACATATGGCTCAACTTACTTCAATACAATAGTATGGTCTAATGCAATTCAATTCGACATAATAAGAACAAGTTATGAATGATTTCTTGAAAGTCTACATGGGGAGATATAAATGAGCTCAATTTGATGCACAATAAGATTTTTAGAAAATGATGCACCACAACAACAAAGCATGCAATGTGATCACAGATCACAGTAGTGAGAACATGGTACTCAAAGAATTAATGAAAAGGGGGCGAAAAATATGAGAATGAGAAGGTATGTAAAATTCTACTTTTCATTGAAAAGTACTACAAAGATGAGGTTGGGAACGTAGTAGATATGGACGGTTGTCACAAACTTCAGGAAAACCACGATACTGGAAAGTAGATGTTACTTACATTGACAAAGATAATAGTTGTGTTAGTTAGAACAATAAGAAGATTATTATGTTTCCACATAAGAAACGATTTGCCAGTATCACCCTAAACAAAAAGCAAACAATTTACCCCGACAGATAACACGGCTAAAAAAGACGTTCAAAAACACGGTTGAAAAAGACGTTCAAAATGACCAAGATATTACCAACCATGATACTGCAATAGAGGTACAAAAATATGTGCAAGTTGAAAACTAGAACTTGTGGAAAGTTACATTTATTGTCCTATTTTCATAAAGTGGACTAACAAAAGTTATTAGGGAATTTTTAAGAAATGAGAGACTATAAAACCTAGAAAATGAAGCATCAAGGGAACAAGAATCAGTCTACCTTCCTCTCAGACACCACATACACATCACATTTCATATAATTAGTAAACGAAGAAAATTCTCGAGTTATCAACTTCCAAGGCAACGTCTCACAATTCATTTGGATCGCAACCATTATGGTCCCAACCCATACTACCCTCTGACCACCCTATTTTTCATAAGATTGTTGAATTTGGTGCACAAGTATCACAAAAGGACGGGTAAAATAGCAAAAAATGAGCTATATATAAGTTTTGTATCCTATTTTTAGTAACTCCACAAAAATTATACATGAGAAGATTAAGAGGCTTACCTTTAGAATTTCATTATAAAGATCCAAATTATCTAATCATTGGTGAAGAATTAACGCCAAATATGTACCCAACATGATCTTGGACCATATAAAATATGTAAATGTTAAAAGATTTCCAGTTACAACATTCGACAAACAAATGTTTACTTTATATGTTATTAGAAAGACCCTTAGCTAAACTACAAAATAAAAACATCCACACAAGCATAGTGCAGTGGAGGGAATCATGTTGTAGGATATCTCATCCCACATATCTGAAACTTGAGTCTGTTGGAAATCTCATTGTTCAAAATCATAATTTGATGGATTAAAACATTTGTGCATGGATGAATTTGGAAAAGAAAAGAATGAATTTGAAAAGATGAAAAAAAAAAAACCACGATTTTTGCCTGAAGAATGATCTATGCGACCCCATAGATCATTAAGGCATGCAGTCGCATAGACTCGTTCAGGGGAATTATGGGCGACCAACGCTATAACTATGCGACCACATAGTTATAGCCTATGCGGTCGCATAGTGAAAAAATCTGACCGTTAATTTCAAATTTTGGTGATTTTCTTAAGAAGCAACATACCTTTTTAACATAATTTGGAATCATTTGGTGAGGGAATGATTGAACACTATAAATATGAGTTGATTATCATTCCAAAATCACTTTTTTAATCACTTGAGATCATTCCATTTCATCCTAAATTCTGTCCATTTATTTTGTTCTTCATATTTTCACTTTTATATACCTTCTTTCACTTGTTCACTTTAAAGAATTATTTGAAGCTTTTGGTGTTCTTCATTTCAGGCTTGAATCCTACAAACTATTTGTTATTATAATCCTCAAAAGCTTTGTTGGAGGAGGCAAATATAATTTGAGGACAATGATACTATTTTCATGATCAAGTCTTATTTCTATTTCATTTTCCTTTCATCTTCTTGCTCCTTTTTTGTTTCCATTGTCGTAATATTTTCCAACATTCTCAAACAATATTCCATAATTTACTTCGTTGGAAACGAAGTCTACACTTGCAACTATCAAGATGATGAATCGAGACTTGGTACGATGGCAAGACAAACTGAAATTCCTTCTTACGGCATTGAAGGTTCTTTATGTTCTTGATCTAAAATTGGAGCCTATTCCCGAAGCAAACGATGAAGATACTGATGAAATTCATGTGAAAAGAAAGAAGTGGCAAGATGATGAATTGATATGCCGAGGTCATATTCTAAATTCACCGTCGGATTGATTGTATGATCTTTATACCAACACTACTTAGGCAAAAGAAATCTGGTACGCTCTTGAAAGTAAATATAAAATCGAAGAAGAAGGTATGAAGAAATTTTTGATTTCAAAATCCTTGATAATATTCAATTGTTGCCTCAAGTGCATGAACTACAAGTTATAGTCAACAAACTAAAAGCGGTGAAAATCGAACTTCTCGAAACCTTTCAAGTGGGAGCAATTATTGCTAAAATCTGGGGTCTTGGAAAGGTTATAGGAAGAAGATTCTTCATAATTCCTAAGACTTCTCTTTGGAACAAATATAAAAAAACATTCGCATAGAGGAAGAATCAAGGGCAAGAGATAAGATAAAAAATTCTTATGATGGTTCTTCGAAAGCCAATGTCGTGGATAATATTGACAATACTAATAAGTACAAGAAGAAGGGAAAACCTCTTGGTCCTAAAAAGGATCAAAGGCAGTTCAAAAATAAGTCCAAGGGACCTTGCTATGTTTGTGGAAAGCTGGGACACTATGCTAGAGATTGCAGACATAGAAAACAACCGAAGAAGGAAGGACATTGAATTCCATTGATGAAATTATCGCCACGGTAAGAGAAATCAATGCAGTTCAAGGGAAAGTTTCGGGATGATGATATGACACATGTGCAACCGTTCATGTTTGCTATGATAAGTCAATCTTTAAAACTTATCATGCCATTCAAGATGGTCAAGAAATTCAAATGGGAAATGAATGAAGATCAAAGGTGATTGGCAAGGGAATGTGGAAATTGTTTTCACTTCGGGGAAGAAAATAATTTTGACCAACGTCCTTCATGTACCTGAAATGAATAGGAACTTAGCAAGTGGAGTTTTGTTGGGAAAACCCGGAATAAAAACTGTTTTTGAATCCGAGAAACTTGTACTAACCCATAATGGGTATTTTGTTGAAAAATGCTATTCTACTGATGGAATGATCGAATTATGTACTATGGAGGATAATTTTAATAAAAACAAATCATTTGCTTATGTTGTTGATTCTTTTAATATATGGCATGGTAGATTAGTACATATAGGAGTTAGTACTATGAAAAGAATGATTAAATGTGGTATGATACAATGTGATAGGAATAACTTAGAGAAATGTGAAACTTGTATTAAATCTTTAATGATTAGAAAACCATTTCATAGTGTAGTAAGATCAACATCATGTTGAAATTATTCATTCAGATATATGTGAGTTGAAAGGCATGCTTACTAGAGGTGGTAATAAATATTTTATTACATTTATTGATGATTGTTTTAGGTATACATATGCGTATTTATTAAAATATAAGGATGAAGCCTTTAGTTCCTTTAAGACTTATAAACTTGAGGTTGAAAATCAATTAGGAAAGAATATTAAAATCTTAAGAAACGATAGATGTGGAGAATATTTTTCAAATGAATTCAACTCATTTTGTGAACAAAATGGCATTATACACCAATGTTCTGTACCACGAACACTTGAACAAAACGGTTTAGCTGAAAGAAAAAATAGGACATTCTTAGAGATGATAAATGCTATGTTGTTAAATTCTAGATTACCATATAATTTATGTGGTGAAACCTTACTTAGTGCATGTCACACAGTAAATAGGATTCTTTCGAAAAAGAATAAGGTTTCTCCATATGAAACTTAAAAAAGTAGGAAACCTAATGTCAATTATTTTAGAGTGTAGCGGTGTCTTGCTTATTATAAGAATATGGATCCTAAGAGAACAAAATTAGGTCCTAGAGGTATTAAATGTGCCTTTGTCGGATATTCTTCAAATAGCAAGGCTTACAGGTTATTAAACCTAGAATCGAATGTTATAATAAAATTTCGGGATGTAGAGTTTTTTGAGAATGAATTGGCAACAAGAAATTCTCAAAATAAAACTTATGCAGACATTCCAACTTCTAGATAATCACAAAATGATACATCTACAAAAGATTTTGAACCTCGAATAAGTAAAAGACTTAAAAAAGATAAAGGATTAGGATCAGATGAGGTGGATTCCCAACTTATTTCATTCTATCTAGTAGAAGGAGATATGATAGATGTTGCAAGAACAATTCCATTTGTTTTTCAAGTCGAAAGTGATTCTAAAACTTATAAGAAAGCCATGTCTTCTAGAGATTGCATTTTTTTTTTGGAAAGAAGCAATTAATAATGAGATGGATTCTATTATTTCAAACAACACTTTAAAAATAGTTGATTTACCAAAGGGTTTTAAATCCATTGGTTGTAAATGGGTGTTTAGAAAGAAATATAATTTTGATGGAACACTTAATACCTATAAAGCTAGATTAGTAGTTAAAGGGTATCATCAAAAAGAAGGAATATATTACTTTGACACATGCACCTGTGGCCAGAATAACCTTGATAAGGATTTTATTTGCACTAGCATCTATTTATGATTTACATGTTCATCAAATGGATGTCAAGACGACATTCTTGAATGGAGATTTCGAGAAGGAGGCCTATATGGAACAACCGAAAGGTTCGTTCTATCGAGAAATGAACATAAAGTATGCAAACTAATTAAATCCTTATACGGATTAAAACAAGCCCCTAAAAAGTGGCATGAGAAATCTGACTTCAAAGTAATGTCAAATGGTTTTAATCACAACTCGGTAGACAAATGTCTATATACTAAAGTTAGTGACAATATAATCACTATAATACGTCTGTACGTTGATGATATGTTGATCAATAGCAACAATATAGATAGAATCAAAGAAATAAAAAGGTTTCTATCTTTATGTTCAAAATAAAAGATCTTGGACAAGTGGATACTATCCTTGGTATCAAAATTAAAAAGAATAGTGGGGGGATTTACATTGAGTCAATCACATTATGTTGAGAATGTGACAAATAAGTTCAAACATTTGAACATTAAAGAAGTTAATACCCCGTTTGATCCAAGTATCAAATTGATTAAGAACGAAGGAAGAGCAATAGCTCAAATAGAATATGCAAGTGCAATTTGAAGACTTATGTACGCTGCACAATGTACAAGACCTAATGTAGCATTTGTCGTGAGTAAACTAAGTAGGTTTATTAGCAATCTAAGTTCTGAACATTGGAAGGCTATCGGTATGGTTCTTGGTTATTTGAAGAAAACCAAAGATATTGGGCTACAATATAAAAGATTCTCTAAAATTCTGGAAGGATATACTGACGCAAGTTAGATATCAAGTACATGAGAAAATAAATCCACTACAGATTTGATATTTACTCTTGTAGGAGGTGTAATTTCTTGAAAGTTTAAGAAACAAACTTGCATTACTCATTCAACAATGAAATCAGAGTTTGTAGCATTGGCCGAAGTCGGAAAAGAGGTTGAGTGGCTAAGAGATTTGTTGTATGAAATACCATTCGATATAAAGATATTTCATCAATATCTATCTTGTATGATAGTCGAGCTACTCTTGCTCGAGTTTATAGTGAAGTATATAATGGAAAGTCTAGACACATAAGTCTAAGACATGAGTATGTAAGGAAATTAATCAAGCATGGAATAATTTTTCGTACATTTGTTAAGTCTAGTGAGAATTTAGAAGATCCGTTTACTAAACTTCTTATGAGAGAGTTAGTAAGATCGACTTCAAATAGGATGAGATTGAAACTTCTTAAATAAATCCACTAATGTTAGCAACCCTACCAAATTATACTAAACAAGTATATTTAGATTCAAATGGTAATAACAAATCATTCGATAAGTGGATAAATCTCAACACTATGGAAATTATTAAATCCTATCGTTGACAAATAGTGTTGGTTGTTATTGTTAGAGGGTTGAATTATAAATTCTTAATGAAGTTCAGTATGGAGTACAAGTATATCTAAAAGTAAAAAAAATACTGGAAGAACTTCACCTATGTGAGCTTCAAGGTGGTGCCGCCTCATTAGAGAGTAGGAGTTTTCTCTCTTTAAAAGTTTAAAGAAATAAGATAAGTGCAAGACCATATTAAGCACTAAGCGGGTTAGAGGAACTTGTGAAATTTAACACTTGTGTGTGTGATTTCATCGATATTGTCACGAGGAATAACTGGTTCAAAGCGTTCTAGCTACCTGAAATTTCGATAATACTTTATGAGATTCAGACTACGGTTAAATTCAAATCGAAAGATATCTAACTCCTATGCACAAGTGTTGATATTTGAAAGATATTCATTTGTAAACCAAAGAATGTGAAATGATGAAGTCTTCCTTGAAGGCATAGTCATAGACTAGTGAGAAGACGGTATTATAGGATATCTTGCCTACAATATATGAAATTTGAGATTCCACCACGCTATTAATATTTTATTAGACTATAATCTCATTTTGAGGTTAGCGCTACTGTGCATGGATGTTCAAGGGACACGTCAACTAGTAGAAAAGAAGCCACATAAGAGACGCATTGTTACCTAATTTCATTTATTCTATGTATTGTTCTCAATACCGCCCCACCGTTGCACGTATAAGATATTATTCACTCAATCATAGCACCTTATCTTAGAGTTTTTATATTATATTCTGTTTTTAATGGTTAGAAATACACCCAATCGTGAGGACTGAAATTTAATTTTCTTGTTACTTTCAGAGTCTACAGCCATACAGATTGAAGCCATGAAGCAATTTCACTTTCATAAAACTTCACTTTTATGAAGCAGAAGGCATATCACACCAAGAAAGTAGGCTATGAGCACACACCAATATTCTCTGTATAGGGTTGGAAGCAAGTTCTTGATGCACGTGTCATCCACCTAACAAAAAAAGCCATAAAGATCTTAATTGTGGACCAACATCTTAGGAAAAGAACTCTTATTAAGAGATTTAAATAGAAGATTAAGTTAAAAACACATTGTTGTTTCATGAGCATGATAAATTGTGATTTCAAGAACATTAATGAAAAGTAATGCCTACCTTATGAAGATCTTTAATGTGACCAAGTGAAAAGCATGAGAAAAGGAGGAAATAAAGACATAAAAAAATTATGAACGTTGGCTAACAAATTAGCTGTTATATATGAAAATAAAGTAGATGCATGCGTTGCCAAAACCTAAATCAAATACAGAGCCAGACCTTATGTATCAAGTTATCTTCTACGATTCCTGGTGCACCAAAGCTGTTTTCTACGTCAAAGTGGTAAGTCCACCAGTTGTCAAGCCCTGGCAAAAATAATATGGAACCAAAGATAAATTTAAGTAAAATGTACCATGCCTTTATACACAAAGCTTGATCATCAATTTATTTAATCCAAAGGCTATTTAACTAGTCCTCTTCAAATAAGATTTTAAAATGTCATCTCATAGGGGCTTATAATGAGACTAGAAAGCAAGCGTAAACATTTATCCATTAGCCCGTATCAATGAGGTGCTTTATGATTTGTGGCGTCAAATTTCAAGGTCTTTGTTATTAATGCATGCCATTGTGCGGAAATATCTCCTGTACGTGAAAAAAGTTACTGGGAAAACAAAACTAGAAATTGGCTCACGGAACCACATTGCTTCGTACGAGAGATTTGGAGGGATAGAAATAGACATGCATCTCATGTTGTCGAGGGTGCCATGGTCATTATGGAAGTTAACCGTTTTTCTTTGCTCCATGATATTTTTGACACATAAATTTATCCCTGCATGTATCAAATCTTGGATTTTATGGATCATGTAGATAGGATTTGAGAAAGCTTTGTTTAAAAATCTTCATTTGCACCTATCTTTACAATAAAACTCTAATGCATCAAAAAATAAAAAATAAAAAAATTGCAACATCCCATTGGCTTAGTAAAGAAACTTCAACAAAACTTAATCCAACTGAAGTTTTAGGTTATTCGTGTCAATTCAATAATAAAATACACATAATTTCTCTGAACTTCTCGGTGAATTTAAATGTTCAAGAATGAACTTTCGTTCGCAACAGAGTTGTAGCACCTCGACATAGAATGCATGGTTTCAATAACGAATATTCTTCTATGTGTTTCTTAAATTTATAAGGTTGTAATCACAATAGACACGATGGAAGATCACTAATGCAAACATGCTACTTAAGTATCTGAAATTACATATGAACAAGAATACTTTGTGTTTCTTTCTTTTCTTTGCCAACTGGCTAGGTGACGTGTTGAATAGTAAATCCTTATCCTTAGGGGCGAATCTAGGAATTTGGTTCAGGTAGGGCAAAGACCGTTGACAATCAACGATCGTAATAGTTGAAAATATAATTTGATACATATATAAATGCAATTGAGCCGTCAAAATTTCCCGGCGAAGAGTACGTTCGAGACATGGACATGGCATTTCCTTTAGGCACTGGAGACATTTGCACTGAGCTGTCAATGAATCACAATTATATTAGAGCTCAAATTCTCAACAATCCAAAAATGATAAATAAAGAATCTAGTTCAGAAAATAGAAAGAACAAAGAAAAGGAGAAACATGTTCGCTTTACCAACATACCCACCCAGTGGCACAAGTAAACAATTCTGGACCCCCAAGATAAGGGCAGCACAAAAATATGCACAATGACCTTTGGCTTTTACTAAAGTTGCAACTTACCTCATAATATGAAATATCAAAACAAATTTTGGTCCAATTTGAAAGTTATTTTTGCTATAAGCAACTCCTCAACTATCTTTTTTTGAAGTAAAACTTGGATAAGTTATTCTTTTACAAAAATGATTTTAAAAATGTATATGTGAATACTCTTAATTTCTCAATCCCTATAAACTACAAAACCAAAAATAAAATTGGGAGCGTTCTTTGCCAACTCTGCCACCTATAGGGAAATATTGCAATTAACTCAAAACAAAGGAAGAGTGGAAAAACAAGAATAATCATCCACCCAACTCTCTCTAATGGCCAAGCTGGACCAAAATTTATGTAGAAGAAAAACAAAAAGATTCAAGTTTTGTAGAACTAAACCTACCTCACCCATACACGCTACACCCACACATACACAAAAAAAAAAAAAAAATCAAGATTGGTTGCCACAAATACCCTTCTGAAACCCCTTCGAAACTCCCCATCTTCATCATCAATTTCACTATCCAATGATGCGTCAAATAGATGTTTTAAATATGGTTAAGCTTTCCATTTTTCTTTCCCAACCACATAAATAAATAAGGGAATTGAACAAAATCAGATATTGACACACTGGATTCAGACCTTAAGTTTATTACCCATCAATAGCATTCAGACAAACGATGCTCAATTGAAGCTCCACTGCTCCAACCTCCACTCCAGCCCAAAAACTCACAGCTCCACTGCCACCGGACCACCACCTGCGTCAAAAACTCACAGCAGCCCAAGCGGCCAAGCCCCAAAATAATTTCGCCCTCGCCCTCGTCGTTTCGTCTCCAAGACTCCAACTCTCCCTACTTCCTCCTCTCAACCGGCCACAAAGCAAAAGAATGGGATATGAGAAAATTACCATAAACAAGGTGTTTAGTTTTGACTTTTAAAAAATCAGGTTTTTAATTTATTTAAGCAAAAATCAGGTTTTAATTTTACAATTAATATTAATAATAATATTTTTAAAT